>CM076578.1:1616992272-1617236433 GCA_034641835.2 Pinus albicaulis
GACAATTTCCGAATAAGCCAATGGGCTTGGAGGCATGGTTATCCCACGCTCAGAGGGTGATCGTGGAAGGAGAAAACTCAGGAGATCCAAGTTGTTTCCAAACCGAAGCATACATCACACAGGTGGATGCCCCATCATCAATAATGCACCGAGAAACGTTGGCGTTCCAGATCTTGACTGGGATTTGGAAAGCAACGGAAGTAGGGAGAGGTGGATGTTCTAACCAGTCAACATCAAAGACAATCAATCGATCATCGAAAGGGTCTACAATGCCCATGGAAGATAGAGGATATTTTCGTTGTGAAGGGCACGATTGGAGGATTTCCAGCGTTGAAATGGCAGCAGGGGATTGTGCCAAATCATCGACTATGTTATACAAAAGGGTCCACTACCGGAAATTCTAGTGGACCCTTTCGTAGGTGCTAACCAAGCCCTTTTTCGCTTAGAGTGTGTCTGTAAAAAGTGTGTAAATTTTAATTTTTAAACCCAAACATTTGTAGAGAAAAAGAAAAAGTGATGTCGTATAACTATAAATAACCCTGCAAATGACAGTATATAGGCCTGCAAAACAGAAAATAAGTAGCTAATAATGCAATAATTTAAACCCAAGCAGGTGGGTCTCTCAACAATTAGTCTATAGGTGAGTAAAAAACTAAACAAAACACACTAAAAAAGGCTAATAGATCTTGGGTCAAGAGGGACAAAGATCTAAAAGATAAAATCTGCTAGAAAGTGGTGCAGAAAACAACAACAAATCAGAGGAAAATTGTTGTAAAAAGAGGTGGTGAAAGGCTATCTCCAAGAAGGGAGCGGAGTGCCCCCTAAGGGAAAACCCAAAAAAAGCTAAAAGAGGATATTTGGATGGATAACAAGCTGATCTGAAGTGGATCTGAAGATGAGGTATCAGATATGAAAAGTGGCTGAAGACTCTGAAATTTCAGACAACCTGCAACAGCAAACACTCTTCCACCAAAAGTGGAGGGTACTAAATCCCTAGGGGGCTAGGTTCCCACTTATTTGAGCAAAACAGAACAAGTACAAGTCCAAAACGGGCGAAGACAGAGGTTAGACAACCCTGAACAGAGGCTTAGCAAAACCCAGAAAACTTTCAGAAAAAATCCCTGCATAAAGTCCAGGTCATAGTTTTTGGCCTGTTTTCAGCAGAGGTCGCACTTTTTGGGCTGTAAAGTGCGTCCTAGAGATCCAGGTCACAGGTTTTGGGTAGAAAAGTGTGACCTGCACTTCCGCCACTCTCAGCAGTAGATTTCAGAAAAAATTGTCGTCTCAACTGCGGTTGATGTCTGTCACCTACGCAATGGGTCTGAAAACATGTGGAAGTTAGAATTTTTATTGTTTTAGGGTTTTATGGATTAAAAACAACATCAAGAATAAGAAAAACATGAGGCTGAAGAGAAATCCTAGGGTTTGAAGCAGCTGGATATGCAAGGATCAGAAAAATGGCAGCGATCGTAATGGTAAACCCGTGTGGAGTTGCCAGTTGTTAGTATGAATATTTATTCGAAGTGTACAAAAAAAGACCACTTTAGCTACACATAAACTATAGCCCTAACAGCAGAAATGACTACTAATATCTTCAGATCTACAATTAGATGATCAAGACAAATGCTAAAAAAATCTAGATCTATGCATTAGAAGACATTAAACAGTACAAAAATAAGATTTACTCCATAGATCCAATAGACAAGACAAGAATATATCCAATGAATATTTTTATTAATGGCACCTGGGAGGAAAACACAAGAGGGTGTTCCCTGTTCTCCTCAATGGGATGGGTTCTTGTGAGTCCTCAGCACTTCAGATTTAGAACTTCTCTCTCTTGATGGTGTAGAAAACCCAGACAAAAATGGAAAAGTATGGCTATGATTATGGATCAATAGCTAGACCAAGTGTTGAGATCCAGAGTGATCTTTAGGCAACAAAAGGTGACAAATGAATGGAAAAACCCTTCTATTTATAACAAAATATCGAGTTAGTCTAAAGATTGGTGCATAATTAAAATATTATTAACCAAACCTAGATCCAAATTTTATGGAATATTTTATTATATTTGTTGGAGGGAAAAGGAATTTGACTTGAGTCAAGTCCCTTTATTTGTAAATAATAAATAAATAAATGATTTATTTATCATTTTAAAGATGTGATTAAGTAATAATAAATAAATAAATGATTTATTTATCATTTTAAGGATATGGTTGAGTAATAATCAAATAAATAATGATTTATTTAATTATTTAAGGGTGAATTAGTCATATTTAACAAAAAATATTATTTACATAAGATTTAAACAATTATTCTTTAGAAAATAATAAGATAAATAATTATTTATCTAATTAATCTCCTTGTTTTGGGTTAAATATAACCAGAAATATTAATTAAACTTCTTTTTAACTAATTATTTCTTGAGGAAAATCAAACAAATGTATATTTATTTAATATTTCCTTATGGGGTTTCTTATTTAGACCATAAACAACTTAATAAAGGTGATTTACTAAGTTATTTTCATAGTGAAAGCAATTTTACTTGGAGTAAAATTGGTCTTACATGGTGTACTTAGGTCCAACTAATGATAATAGGTTAGATGACCAAAAAATGGTGTAACAACAGCTATGATGGATGATGCATATGCTTCTGCTATCTTTTCTCTTTCGAACGCAAAGGTTCATTCTTTAGCAGGGGAGGATCATCTAACATCTGCGACTTGAGTATTTTTCATATGAAACATTACAAGATTTGTGAATCATCCAACTTTTTGACATCATTGTAGACTATCCTGAGAGGAAACGTGTAATAAAATACATGTGTCCACATTTTGGAGGCATTTTGATAGGTATTTGAAGTTTGATGTCTCAATGGATAGCTTTGAATATAGAAAGCTAATTGATAATTGGGTCGAAGAAACTATATCTAAATCTCTAGAACAGTTGCATATGGAAAAATATTTGCAGAAGAAATGCTCGTCTATATTAAAGCATATTGTACAGTCATCTTTAAGAAATGAAGAAATGAAAGGGTTACGACACAAATCTTCCTTCTAGGTATCCGTCATTGGTTTTTGTAGTTCTCCACACCACACTTCTTTGACAATTTCCAGAGTTGTTACATTTGTATTCAAGGCACGTTTAGAAGAATTCAGAGCAGTAATGGAGAATAAGAACAAAGAAATAAACCTAGGAGATTGTATCAAAGGTTGATCTTAATAAATAGTTTCCAAATTTGATATGGAAGGAGACATTGGCATCTGCAGAAGACCTAGTTCCATTTATCAGGCATGCATCACAAAAGGTTACCTTGGACTATATTGTCTCGGTACAAAGTGATGTGTTCATTCCAAACTAGTTACAGAAATGTACAGTAAAAGGCAAGGACAATCAAGAAAAATAAATGGCCTAATTTATGGAACTACAGGCTGATATTGTTGTTGTTGGTGTTAGGAGCAATGAACATAGGGAATCAATTGTTTATTATAAAATTATACTCTACAACGATTGGCTGAGGTAGTTTAATTTGCAGGTAGTTGGATTAATGGTATGGGTTCTTGACATTGATTTATAGACAGTTAAGGTTTCCAGCATGGACACAAATTCAATTTTCATCTTCCTGTTTGGTTAAGATTTGGTGCAACATTCAAAGCATTTTATGGAGAAGGGAGAATTAATGCGAAATTCCAACATCAATTCCAACAAGGTAGCATGCAATATTACATCAAATGAAAAAAAAATTGTTCCCAAAATTCACAGGAATAATTTACTTCATTCAGAATCGACTTCAATTTTTAAAATACTTTTAGAGGACTAATTTTTTTTTTTAATGGGGAGGTTTGATCCAAGAGGATCTAGAAAACCCAAGGAGCACTATGAAGAAGATATACTCATGTTAAGCCTAGGTTGAGGATGTCTTTATTTTTAATTAAATGTGATCATATATTTGTAAAATATAAATTGAAAATTTTGAGAGGATGTTTCCTCAACAATTCAAAATTTCAATTTCTAATTTCATATTGAAGTTGATATATTATTCTCATCCCTAAGGTTTTGGGGATAAGGCCCTTGAAAGTAGAGAATTGAGATATTCCCTCCATAGAAATCTCATGAGAAAATTTTAAGGGATATGAGATATTTCCTCCTTAAAATCAGAGATAACGAGATATTTCCTCCTTAGTTTTGGGCTCTTAAGAGCTATATAATGCCATTCTATGTATAGGAAATGCAAGAAGGAGAAAGAGAGTAAGGAGAGTGATTAAAAAAGCCATTTTCAAGAAGAGCATGGATATCTCATAAGTCTTTCAGAGTATGGATGTATAGTTGAGAGTTCTCGGCTGGCCACCTTGATGTAAAATTAAATGTACATTTATCTCTATTCAGAAAGACAATAGATCGATTCGTCCTTTTGGAGACAAATCTGGAGAGGTAGCCTAGTGGAGGGGGTGAAATCCGTTATCAATTGTGTTGTTCTCTTTCTTGTGAATGTTTGCTTATGTTATTGAACATATTCTATTAAAGCATTTAATTAAATGATTTTTTTTAATCATTTTTCCATATACATGTTTTAAATTTTAATCTGAGTTAGAACTAAAAGTTCAATTTCAGATCACATGTATACATTACGAATAGATTTTTTATCACTTCAAAAAAGACAGTAATTGGTTCATTCAAGCCATAGGACCTAAGGAGAATGTACCAGTTACCATAGCCCAAAAATAATTATGATACACAGTTCGTCCAGAGATTCATGCACGCAAGTCCGAACCCTACAGAACTTACCAAGGAATGGAGAAAAGACCCAAATAAACACAAGCGAGAGGACAAGGGTACGTATTCTCTAGCTTCTCTTGTTGGCACTTTCTCCCACATTGTTGATATGTTTTTTTGTCTTTATGGTTATCCAAATACTCAATTTTTTTATGAAGGATGGATACCTTTAATTGAGGCTGCCTCCTATGGCTATATTATGGATTGGGAAACCATTTTGTCAAATAATTTTGGAGCTCAAATTCGTAATTATAGGAAAAAGCATAATCTAGTGGAAAGGACATCTCCTCCCTTTTTCATGAGTGCCTAAATTATGGATACCATACGATTTTCCTATGAATTTCCATCCTTGGGATGGAAATGGACTGTTCAGTACGCCACCCCTATTCATGTTTACTTTGACATTCTATGGGAATCTAAGTACCATTCAAGTTTCTATAATATTTGTCATGAAGTGATGCTTCCCATCCATTAAAAATTCTTCGATAATAAAGCCCTAAGAGTTGATGTTGAAGCCAATAAGACCTGAGGCCAATAGGAAAATTGTTCAAAGAACAAAAATTTACTTATGTTTGATTTTTCGATAGCCTAGCCCATCCCCATGTTTTGTTGTTGTTGTTCCAGACAAGTAGTTGGCTAAGGAAATTTCTTATGAGACAGTTGGGAAAGGCCTAACCAAAGTCATCAGAGATATAAAGAAAATTGTCTGGCCATGTTTCGTTATTCCTTGTGGCACACATGCTTTAGAAAATTTCAAGCATTCTTTGCTTGAAATTGAGCAATTAAAAGTTTTATGTTTTCCAGTGATACCAAACTGGCAATTTGACCCTAATGGAGTTGCTAAATATTTTACCATTCAATTAAAACTCAGGTCATTTTCAAATGAGACTGATAGATTTGATGATTTATTTGAAATGGTTCCAGAATATTGTCATAAAAGAATAGTTCATCTACCAGAATTTCTAGTAAGACATTTCAGTCAGAACTCAGAAAATGCATAAGCATCTGCATCTTCTTCCCAAGTTCCAAGTGTTAAAAATACATAAACAACCACTATAGTTGTTTAGCCAGAAAACAGAGTTCAAGATGAGCAACAAATCCACAAGGTTTGGGAATAATTCAAAATTGTTTTAATGGCTAGGAAATCCATGTTGAAAATGGTTCCAACCATGAAGGCACAGAACCAATTTCAGTTACTACAAAGCCAACAATGATCAGTACATGGCCAATTACAGAACCAGTCATAACCAATAGAGAAGCTACACAAGTTCTAGAAAATATAGGGAAAACCTCATATATTACATAGGTTCCCCAAAATACTGTTAATACTGAAATACTTGTAGAAAATACTGGTTCAAAAATGAAAAATTGTTATCATGTAGCATAAAACATGGAAATAATTCCTGCTTTTCCCACTACAGAGATAGTCCTTAAGATTGAATAAATTCATCCATTGGACGTTTTCTATAGTCCAAAACACAATGTAGTCATGAGCAAGTCCAGGAAGAAAATAAAATTGGAACAGACTCAAGTGATGGTTTGTAATGAGACTTTAGTTCAAGTTCTTTGGAAAGGAGCCCAATCTGCCCCTAAGGAGGATCTAAATCGACTATCTCAATTCGCAGGAGTATATGCTAATGAAACCATGGATAAATTTGTTGAGATACAATTGTTAATAAAAGAAAAAAAAAAAAATTGCTCAATTGGAGCAAAGTTTCCAAGAAGAGAAGCAAGAAATAAAGCAAAAATGGCAATTGAATCTTACCGAGTTGCAAAAGGATTTCGATAATCTGAAAGTGTGATTTGAAGCAGAAGTCAAAGACAAATATCAACATATACAACAATTACAACAAAGAGTTTCTTAGATGAAGTATAATCTTGAAATAAATGAAGTCTGAAAAGAAGCATCAAAATTGGTTGATATCCTCTTGACAAAGCAACAATATATTTTTTCTCACAATTCATCTTTAATTCATGAATTATCAAAAACTAGTAATTATTTAGTCACTCAACTATCTGAGTTGAGGACATTTTATGAAGAGTTTTATGAAAAAATATTTGACTTCATATATTGGCAGGATAACACAGAAGGAAGATCAACCAATCTTCCCAAAATTGAAGAGTCACAAAAGGATATTGTGTTTGGTGATTGGGACATAAAAATGAAAAGTGCAACAATGGCTATTATCTGAGCTAGGAATATTGCCTCAAACATCACTAAATACATCACCAATACTCTACTTCACATTAATATGATACAGGAATGCGCAAAAGACACGTTTCCAAATGTCATAAGCTTGAAACAATCTTGGCATGAACCATCTAGAAAGAAAATTGAAGATATTCAAAGTTTATCTAAAGGAAATTTGGAAAGTTATCAGCAGTTCCTAGTAAAACCACACAGTCAGTGGTTCACGCTGAGGTGTCTCACAAATGCAGCAACTCAACTTCTTCCAGTGCTTAACGATGCAGTATTCATGGGAAAAATGCGCATGTATCCAATGCATCCTCCCCATCTAAAACCGATGACAAATATTTGCAATCTCAAAGAACATATGAAGAATGGATCTGGGAAACAGTCATGAATATTGTTGCAAAAAATTACTATTTTGTTGTTCTTTATCATAGTTTAAAGTTGTTCGAGGCTTTATAGAAAATTCATTTGCAAGTTTACTATTTTTGTAATATTAATAGACTATTTAAACCCCTTTCATGCATTTAGAAAGGGGTCCAAAATTTTGAGAAGATAGCTTTGAACTTGCACTATTGTTTGATCATAAATTATCTGATTGAAAGCTGAGTGTGAAATCTAACATTTCATATACAAAGCATTGATACATCAAGTACTATTATCTTTGTATTATTTCTTTGTGTTATTTAAATTGATAGTTATCTTATTTTGATGTTCTTTCATTACATAAGTTACTCTGGAAACATTATGTCATTATCACTATTGATATGAAGTACTGAATAATTTGTGATTATATATGGAATAACGAAATATTTTATGAGATTGAGCTTTAATCAACTAAATTAATTAAATATTTAAATTTAGTTTCTTATGCATGCTTTATTTTCACTAAAGTATGAAATTATCTATATTATTATGTACTTTGGGAAATCTTTGTATTAGATCACATTAAAAGAAGTTTTATCCCGGGAAATAGTTAGAATAAGTTTTAGTTTTATCATTAGCTTTAAAATTATTCCATCACTTTGATTTCATTTCTCTTGTTATTATTAAATCTCTTTAAAATGGGACATTGGTCCCTTTATCCCCAGTTGGACCCACCAATTTCAACGGAAAAGGAGTTGCTTTAAGCTCCAGACCAGGTGGTATTCCCTGATGTTGAGGCAGTCAATTTACATGCTTCAACATTGTTAGCGATAGAAGGAGGGCCCTCGACTATGAATGGGAAAAAGGTATGATCAAAAGGGCCATCCAAAGAGTCGTTCGCCCTCAAAATCTCCTCCTACTTCTAGGTATCGCTCAAAATCTCCCACTCCTATACTAGAAGTAAGAACAACAGTAAAGTCTCCTAGTATTGGCTCTAAGATAGTCAATAAGCCTTCTTTACAATAACTACCTGAAGTTCAGATTTTGAATGAGAAATTAGAAGGAATTTATATTTCTCAAGAAGAGACACAACATTCTAATTTATCTGAAGAAATCATATCATCTTCTTTTACACCATCTCAGATTTTGACTCGATCTCAAAGTGAGAAACTTGGAATTAATCCTTTTGAGTTATGTCTACCTCTTCATAGGAGAAAGCCTTGTAAATTCGAAGCTCGGTCCTCCACTAGTGAGATTTTATCTTCATCACCTCCACAAACACCTTTATTTCATAACACCTCTTCCACTTCTCCACATCCAACGCCTTCATTCATTTCCATCACTCATTCTCAATCAACAACTACTAGTACAAGTAATATTAGCATAGGGGCTACTTCCTCCACACAGTCAGCCTCTTCTACTACAACAAACTCTTCTAGTCATATTCCCATAATGAATATTCGACCATGGACCAATCGATTTGTTGTCAACATGCCTTCAATGCTTCATCCTTTGCCTAAATATCCAGAGATATGGTTACCAAATTTTAATCTAGATGAAGGAATACAGGAGGAAGAACACCTACATATTTTTATGCTAGACATTAATCTTAAAGAGGTCTGACAAGAAGATTGCATATGTATAAGTACTGTTTCCATATACATTTTTAGGATCAGCATGATCCTGGTACTTTTCTTTACCATCGAGTTCTATTAATAATTGGAATATGTTTCAAGAGAAATTTTGACAAAGTTTGGAGATGATCACACAACTACGACATTGATCAATGATATTTCCAACTTGAAAGAAAATTCAAATGAAAGAATCAAATATTTTAATTCTAGATTCAATAAGTTACTTAACAATATTTAGCAAGCTTCTCAGCCTGGTGTAGATGTTCAGATAGAATGGTATATTTTGTCATTACCCTCAAAAATTTCCATATTCATAGATAGAGCTAATCAAAACACTCTGACTGATAACATGAAAGAAGCTATATCTTTCGAAAAAAAGTTTTTAGCCTTAGAAAACAAGACCATTCTAGAAGAAATAAAATCTATAAAAGTAACTTTCAAAGAAGAAATTAAAAAGAATCCATCAAAATATCCTTTCAATTTAGAAGCGCTACAAAAATTTCTTAAAACAATGTCTAATGAAATGGTCGAGATCAAAAACCAGGTTTCAGATTCGCCTCGACATACTTTTAGATCTTTTAGGAGAATACAATCTTTATCCTCTCAACCACATAATGTTATATCCAATTCAAAATCAGATCAATAAGAATATGATGTTGGGAAAAATACTGAGAGGGGGGGTGAATCAGTATTTAGGGCTGAACAATTTTTATTTTCTTTCTCTTAAAACCATATGTTACAGTACTGCATCCATCATGTATGTCCAGATATCTTATTATGTATTTACTTAGAGCATTGCATCAGATAAGCATTAATCATGAATAGAAATAACAGAACAAACATAAAAAACACATATGAACACCAGGATTTAAGGTGGAAACCCAATTCGGGAGAAAACCACGGTTGTTGTAATCTCAGTCTTCAATATTTATTATAGAGAAAACGTCTTACAATATATGCTGGTGCAGACTTATACCAGAACGTAGGCACCCACCTGCAGAAGGCTACAATCGTTTACCAGCCTCTCCTGGAAGGGAGCTACGACCCCCTGCTCTCGTTTACCAGCCTCTCCTGGAAGGGAGCTACAACCCCCTCACTGAAGGCTTCGACCCTCAACACTACTGCGGACCACATTTCATCAATATTCAAACTGGATCCAATAGCTTCCACACAACATACCTTGCAGGCCACCAAATTTATTTATTTTCTTCAGAGGTGCATCCTTAATTCAGCAATTTGTTACCCATTCCAAACATATATACTTCAAAGTGAAGTATTCATTCACAACCCTTATACGTTCTTCATGATTGAACCAGGAATTAATCATCATTTGATCTAAAGATCTTGATCAATCATCATATTCACAAGTGCACCATAGATTCAGATATATCAGAGTTTATTCATACAGATATCTTTAAAAGAGATTCGCTTATTATCGACCCTTTCACACACACCCACTTCTTCATGATTCTCATCACCTTATATAGTTTTCACTTTTAATAAAACCTTGGATCAAAACCACGAATCGCTAATGGTATTCCTGGACGGGGTTAAAATAGATAATCCAGCAGGGTCTCCATATCTTGAGTAAATCACACTGTTCTATTGATCTTGGTAATTAAATAATTAATTTAATACTTTTGGGCTTAACTTTGGGATTAAGGTTAACCCTTCGCATCAACGCTTTTCAAACAAATAATCTTATGAAAAAATTTTGACCCCGGACGCACAAATATAGTCAATAGCCAATCCAATACGCGCACAATACCATAAGTAAACTTCGTGCAAGTCCAGCGTCCGATCACTGTTAGATTAGCAAGCTTCCAGGTCAACGGCGTATATGCATATCGCTCGACCTCCGATGCCGACCGTTAACGTGCGATATGCAATGGCGCGATCAAACAAAAGTGCGCAAAGTTAACATTTGCAATTTGCGATGGGATCGCATCGCAAATTGGTGATCCAACATATGGTGGAACACTTTGTAATATGCGATGGTGCGATCGTGCGATGGCGCGATGATCGCATATCGCAAATATTTACATCAACAAGACATTTAAACACAAAACTTGCGATCTTGCGATTTGTGCTAAAGTGGTGGGGACCACTTGTCCTCCCTTTTCAGAAATTTAAAGTCTTTGGTTGTTTTATTCAATTTTCTTCTGCAAAAAGACTTCGCCCATAACAAAAATTAATTCTCCTCTGCAATATTTGGCTGCGGCCCATCAACAATCTGTTCTCTGTCTATTTTTCCAATTGATAGTTTAGGTGTTGCTCCTGTCTTTACCTTTGTTCTCTGCAACTTTGCTTTTCTCTATTACATCTGAACTTCTTTGTAGATACATCAAATTTACATCATTAACAAATAGGACAAGTCAGTTTCCATCAAGGACAACTTCATCAAGTAGGTTGCCATCAAGGACAACACTCTGCATCATATTGCCAACAATCTCCCCCTTTGGACTTGATGGCAACCATGATGGTGTTTGATCATCACATCAGATAGATAAATTGATTATAACCATTATTCAAACACCATGATACTCTCCCCCTTTGACATCAAGGGAAAAGGGCGGAGCAAAACAAGGTTAGATATGATGTGTACTGAAGTTACCATGCTCCCCCTGAGATCATGCTTCATCTTCAAACATAATATGACCAACATGACTGTAGAAATGCCAACAATGCATCCTTTTCATATGCCCAATGCTCCCCCTTAGCCTATACATTTAGAGATGCCTAACAGCACCTCACAACCAATTTATTCTTCTGTATTTAAGTAGATCTGATCCTCTGCATGGCAGAGACTACTCCCAGTTTCTGTCTGAGATATTTTAATGCTTCCCTGGGTAGAGGTTTGGTAAATATATCAGCAACTTGTTCTTTGGAGGGAACATACTCCAATTTTACCTTTTGTTTAAGCACTTGTTCACGTAAGAAGTGATATTTGATGGGAATGTTCTTGGTCTTGGAATGCATAACAAGATTCTTTGAGATACTGATGGCACTTGTATTGTCACACATAATGGAGATAGGAGGTGAACATTCGATTTGAAAGTCTTGTAAGGTTTGCATCATCCAGAGAAGTTGAGTGCAACATGATGCGGCAACCACATATTCTGCTTCTGCTATCGATAAGGCAATAGAGCTTTGCTTCTTTCTAAACCAAGATACTAACCAGGGACCCATATAGAATGCACCACCACTAGTGCTTTTCAGATCATCAACACTTCCAGCCCAATCTGCATCAGTGTATGCATGAAGAATAAGATCAGCATTCTTTGGATATCATAGTCCAAAGTCTTGAGTTCCTTGTAGATATTTGAATATTCTTTTTACAGCCTGAAGATGAGACTCTTTTGGATTAGCTTGGAATCTTCCAACAATCCCAACTGCATGCATGATGTCTGGTATGGTCCCAATGAGGTAAAGTAGACTTCCTATCATAGATATGTATTCAGGTTGATTCACCGTTGCGGAATCATCATTAGAACTGAGATTACATCCGGTTATCATTGGTGTACTTACAGGTTTGCAATCTTCCATGCCGTACTTCTTCAAGATTTTCTTGAGATATTTTTCTTGTGACAAGAATATGCCATTTGTTGCTTATTGCACTTGTAAGCCAAGAAAGAATGTTAGTTCCCCAAGCAAAGAAATTTCAAATTCTTGCTGCATATCAGAAGCAAATTTCTGACTCATAGACTCTTTATTACTTCCAAAAATGATATCATCAACATATACAACCACAATCAATAGTTTATCATTTTCAGTTTTTGTGTATAAGTTGCTATCAGCAGACCCTTTTGAAAATCCTTGTTGATGAAGATATTTGTCAAGAAGATAGTACCATGCCGTTGGAGCTTGTTTGAGACAATATAGAGCCTTTTTAAGTCTACAAACAAGTTTTTCATCATTTCCCAATATGAATCCTTCTGGTTGTTCTATATAGACTTCTTCTTCTAGATCACCATTGAGAAAAGCAGATTTAACATCCATTTGATAGACTTTGATTTGTTGGAAGCTTGAAAAGGTAAGAAACATTCTTATGGCTTCAAGTCTGGCTACGGGAGCAAAGGTTTCTTCAAAGTCTATACCTTCTTGTTGAGCATACCCTTTGCACACAAGTCTAGCTTTATTTCTTATAACATCCCCATTCTAATTTAACTTGTTTTTGAATATCCATTTAGTTCCAATGAAATTTTTGTCATGAGGCCTTGATACTAACTCCCAAGTGTGATTCTTTTCAATTTGATCAAGCTCTTCATTCATGGCTTGAATCCAACATTCATCTTTGCTAGCTTGACTGACACTGTGAGGTTCAACAGTGTACAGAAATGCCAGATTGCTAGAAGATCCCACAAGAGTCCTTCTTGTTTGTACACCTGATTCCTTTTCTCCCAAAATTTGAGATTTTGGATGATTCTTTTGAACATATCTAGATGGAGCCTTTTCAGACAACTCCTCTTCAGGTTCTTCACTGGGTGCACTGTTTGTATCATTACTGTTTGATGTAGAAGGATATGTGTCCTCATCATCTTCATCTGTTGTTTGCTTTTCTTCTTTTGGGGCTGCAGGAGACTCATCAATAAAAACATCAATAGATTCAACAATCTTTCGAAGTCTTTTATTGTAACATTTATATGCCTTACTCCTAGAGGAGTAACCAAGAAATATTCCCTCATCTGCTCTGGGTTCAAACTTGCCAAGTTTTTCATCATTATTCTTGATAAAGCATTTTCTCCCAAAAATTCTAAAATGATTTATAATGGGAGGATTACCATACCAGAGTTCATATGGAGCTTTATCACTATTTACAAGAACATGTGCTTTGTTGAGAATGTTTGCTGCTGTATGTGCTGCTTCTCCCCAAAACATGTCAGGTGTTTTGGAATCATCAAGCATGGCTCTAGCCATTTGTTGAATTGTTCTGTTCATTCTTTCTGCAACACCATTCTGTTGTGGAGTGCCAGCTACAGAGAACTGTATTTTTATGCCGTGTTGTTCACATAATTCAAGAAATTCTTTGGATGTATATTCTCCTCCTTGATCAGATCTAAGACACTTGATTTTCAATTCTAATTTATTCTCAACTAGTGCTTTGAAGATCTGAAATTTCTCAAATGCTTCATCTTTTTGTTTAAGCAGCCCAATCCAACACATTCTAGAGAAATCATCAATGAATAAGATATAGTATTCTTCACCACGGGGTGAATTTTTCCTCATAGGTCCACATATGTCAGTATGAATGAGTTCAAGAGGCTTACTTCATGATCCTTCCTTAGCATTAAATTGTACCCTGGTTTGCTTACCGAATTGGCAAGATTTGCATATGATATTTTTAGGTAGAGTAATATTGGGAAGATCACGAACAAATTTAAGTCTGCTTGATTTGTTGATTTGAGAGAAGCTCAGATGCCCCAACCTTCTATGCCATAGCCAATTTTCTGAATATTTACTCAAATAACATTTTTCTTTGGGTTTCTTCAATATATACAGGTTGTTTGGAGTTCTTTTTCCTTTTATAATTGCTTTACCTGTATCAAGATCACGTACCACACATTCTTTTGAACTAAAGACAACTTTAGTTCCTTGATCACACATTTGACTTACACTTAACAAGTTATGCTTTAATCCATCCACATACATGACTTCGTTAGCTTTCACCTTTTCTTTTAGAAAAACAGACCCTTTTCCCTTAATGACCGCAGGAGTGTCATTTCCAAATGTAACATTTTTTTCTTTTTCTAGAGCACTATATGCAAGAAGTTTGTCTTTATCACCAGTCATGTGTCTTGAGCATCCACTATCAATGTACCATTGGTTTTCTTCATCTTCTGCAAATAACACTATGCCACAATTTTCAACTTGTAATTCCTTCTTTTTCCATACTTTGGAGCTTGAAGGAACATGTTCTTTTGGCTGAACTTTGCTCCTGCATTCAGATTCTTCATGGCCAAAGTTATTGCAATAAGTGCATTCAACTTCATTTTGAAGAGGAGAAAAGATGTTATAAGTATTCTTCTTTGCTTCAATATCAATCCTTTTATTTCTTGCTTCTCTTGTCATAATAGTTTTATATGCTACACATTGAACAACTTTATGACCAAAATTGTGACATGAGAAACATTTTCCATTGAAGAAGAAATTTCTGCGATCATAAGATCTTCTATATGAATTTATCTGTTGATTGGTGTTTCTTTGAAAGACATTCCTGTTAGTGTTCCTTGAATTGAAATGATCATGCTTTACCTGTAAATATTCTTTATTCCCTTGCTGAGTGGCAGCATGTTGTAAACCAACTGTAACTGCTTTTAGATAATTTGGTGTTGAAGCCTGAGAAGATTCTCCGATATATCCAAGACCTGTCTTTATAAGAGGAGAACATTGTACCTTGATAATCTCATCTAAGGTTTCAGACCCTTTAGCAAATCTAAGATTCAAAGTCTTTACTTTCTTAGGTTCTTTTCTTAGATCTACTACTTCACACTCTAATTTCTCATTGTGTTTCTCTTTATCCTCAAGCTAATTTTTTAGAGTTTCTATGATTATTTTGCTCTCTTCTAAGCTAATTTTGAGTTTATTGTTTTCATTAATAAAATCACTGTCTTCTAGAGCATCCACAAAGGTATCCTTTTCTTCTCTAGATTCTTTTTTGAATGCCATGAGAAGTCTAAGATCTTGTTCACATTCTTCCTCACTATCAGATAACCCATCACTATCTTCATGAGTATAGTAACTCTTTCTAGTGCTGAAACGATTCTTATTTCTTTTTGCTACTTCCTTTCCCTTTTTATGTGTTTCTTTATAAAGACACTTAGCAACATAATGACCAAATCTTCCACAATCAAAAAATTTGAAAGGAATCTTACCTCTGAACCGTCTTGTGCCAAGTTGAAGTTTCTTTACAAAGTTTATCTCATCTTCTTCTGAGATATATCCTGATCCTTCTGGATTTTGTACTTCCTTCCCTTTTGTAGAGGTTCTAAAGACTTATTCTTTGACTTCTGATGGTCCTCCTCTTCTCATTTCATATGCAGTTAGTATGCCATGAAGTTGCACCATAGTAAGATTTTGAAGATCCTGCTTTTCTTCAAGAGCAGAGACCTTTGACTCAAATTTTGTTGTTAGTGATCTTAAGACTTTCTCAACCAAGGTAGATTCGGTTATTGTTTCTCCCAGATTTCTCATACGATTTACAATATCATCAAGACGTAAAAAGAAATTGGCAATGCTCTCCTCATTATCCATTTTTAGATTCTCATATTGAATTCTGAGAGTTTGGATTTTAGCACTTTTTACCTTTGCATCACCTTCATAACTTAGAATGATTTTGTCCCATATTTTTTTGGCTGTATTCAGCTGCATGACTTTGACGAATTCTGATTCAGTTAGACTTCCCAATAGAGCATTGACTGCCTTTGCATTTGTTTCATAATTCTTTCTTTCCGTTGGATCTGTTGGTACTGCAGCTGGATATTGATATCCTTGTTCGACAATTGCCCATACCTCTACTCCTAGAGACTGAAGATAGGATTTCATCCTTGTTTTCCAGAAGATTAAATTGTTTCCATTAAAGAGCGAAGGCCTGATAGATGCTATTCCATCTTGATTGCTCATCTTGCTTGATATTCCTTCCAGCGACTAAGCTTTTTCAGAAGGACCTCCTCTGATACCAATTGTTGGGAAAAATACTGAGAGGGGGGGTGAATCAGTATTTAGGGCTGAAAAATTTTATTTTCTTTCTCGTAAAACCATATGTTACAGTACTGCATTTATCATGTATGTCCAGATATCTTATTATGTCTTTACATAGAGCATTGCATCAGATAAGCATTAAGCATGAACAAAAATAACAGAACAAACATAAACAACACATATGAACACCAGGATTTAAGGTGGAAACCCAATTCGGGAGAAAATCACCACTGCTGTAATCTCAGTCTTCAATATTTATTATAGAGAAAACATCTTACAATATATGCTGGTGCAGACTTATACCAGCATGCAGGCACCCACCTGCAGAAGGCTACAACCTTCTCTCGTTTACCAGCCTCTCCTGGAAGGGAGCTACGACCCCCTGCTCTCGTTTACCAGCCTCTCCTGAAAGGGAGCTACAACACCCTCACTGAAGGCTTCGACCCTCAGCACTACTGCGGACCATGTTTCATCAATATTCAAACCAGATCCAATAGCTTCCACACAACATACCTTGCAGGCCACCAAATTTATTTATTTTCTTCAGAGGTGCATCCTTAATTCAGCAATCTGTTACCCATTCCAAACAGATATACTTCAGAGTGAAGTATTCATTCACAACCCTTATATGTTCTTCATGATTGAACCAGGAAATAATCATCATCTGATCTAAAGATCTTGATCAATCATCATATTCATAGGTGCGCCATAGATTCAGATATATCAGAGTTTATTCATATGGATATCTCTAAAAGAGATTCATTTATTATCGACCCTTTCGCATGCACACCCTTCTTCATGATTCTCATCACCTTATATAGTTTTCGCTTTTAATAAAACCTTGGGTCAAAACAACTAATCACTAATGGTATTCCTGGACGGGGTTAAAATAGATAATCCAGCAGGGTCTCCATATCTTGAGTAACTCACACTGTTCTATTGATATTGGTAATTAAATAATTAATTTAATACTTTTGGGCTTAACTTTGGGATTAAGGTTAACCCTTCGCATCAACGCTTTTCAAACAAATAATCTTATGAATTTTTTTTGACCCCGGATGCACAAATATAGTCAATAGCCAATCCAATACGCGCATGGTACTATAAGTAAAATTCGTGCAAGTCCAGTGTCCGATCATCGTTAGATTAGCAAGCTTCCAGGTCAACGGCGTATATGCATATCACTCAACCTCCGATGCTGAACGTTAACATGCGATGGCCCGCCGTAACATTACTTTTAATCAAAATTCAATGATTTTTTTTTTTTTTTAACCTGGAATTCAATCCTTGACCCTGGGTCCACATCGCAGTTGGCAATTTGCGATGTGCAATATGCAATGGCGCGATCAAACAAAAGTGCACAAAGTTAACATTTGCGATTTGCGATGGGATCGCATCGCAAATTGGCGATCAAACATATGGCAGAACACTTTGTAATATGTGATGGTGCGATCGTGCCATGGCGCGATGATTGCATATCGCAAATATCCACATCAACAAGACATTTAAACACAAAAATTGCGATCTTACGATTTGCGCTAAAGTGATGGGGACCACTTGTCCTCCCTTTTCAGAAATTTAAAGTCTTTGGTTGTTTTATTCAATTTTCTTCTGCAAAAAGACTTCGCCCATAACAAAAATTAATTCTCCTCTGCAATATTTGGCTGCAGCCCATCAACAATCTGTTCTCTGTCTATTTTTCCAATTGATAGTTTAGGTGTTGCTCCTATCTTTACCTTTGTTCTCTGCAACTTTTCTTTTCTCTATTACATCTAAACTGCTCTGTAGATACATCAGATTTACATCATAGGACAAGTTAGTTTCCATCAAGGACAACTTCATCAAGTAGGTTGCCATCAAGGACAACACTCTGCATCATATTACCAACAGAGGGTTCCATCCTTTTGGTATTTTGCAGAATTTACCTATAGAAGTAGAAGGAAAAACCGTAAATCTCGATGTGGAAGTGGTTGATGCCCCTCTAGATTACAATCCTCTCCTGGGTCGCAGTTGGTATTATGCTATGACTGCGGTTGTTTCAACAGTCTTTCAGCTTATAAAGTTTCCACATAAAGGAAAGATCATTACAATAGACCAGCTGACTTATTTCTGATCCGATCTAGCCTCTATAGATAGTATTCAACACAATGGTAAAATGGCTATCCCTTACAAGGATGTCGGCGTAGGTTTGATTAAAGATTCTAGTTTACTGGGAACTTTTTCCTTCCCTGATCCTAACGTATTGCCTCTTATCACAAATATTCATATGATTTCATCAAATACTATTACTTTTGATGATCCTTGGATCGTACCTTTCGATTCCGAGGTGGATTCATTTGATGGCGCGATGCCTTTGAGTCCCTTTGAAATTGCATATCAGGCTGTACAGTCATTTTCTGATCCTTCTTCAACCAAAACTGATCCAATGAATGTGATCCATGAGGAATTACTTTCTATATCTAGCTCAGCTTCAACGAAATTTCTTGATCTTGTTCATACTGATGAGCAGATTCGTGAACTCTTGTCTGTTCATGATTTACCATGGGAAGATCTACATCACCGATCTTCATTTTTACCTGACCTTGATCATTTTGAAAATGATTTTTCTTCTATTTTTACTTCTGATTATGTCAAAGAACCATAGAATCCATTGCAACATTCTAATTCTGATTTAAATTTGGAAAATATCTCTCGAACGGTCCCTATTGACATTTCAGTTAAGCCAGAAATTATTGAAAACATTCATATAGGTGCTTCCTATACGGACGATGAAATCCAAAGTTATAAAGCCCTATTTCAAGAATTCCGTGATGTATTTTCCTGGTCATATGAAGAAATGCCAGGAATAGATCCGTCAATTGTTGTCCATGAAATTAAGGCTTACCCGGATGCTAAAACTGTCCGACAATGCTTACGTCAAATACATCCAAGAAAAGCTGCTACTATCAAAGCCGAAGTTGAGAAATTACTTCGCATAGGTTTCATTTAACCAATTCCTTTAACCGATTGGGTATCAAATAGTGTTCCTGTCAACAAAAAACAAGGAACGATAAGAGTATGTATCGACTATAGGGATATTAGTCGAGCTTATCCTAATGACAATTATCCAACCCCTTATATCGGTAGTGAAATGTTCTCCTTTATGGATGGTTTTTCTGGTTACAATCAAATCAACATACTCCCTACCGATCAACCTAAAAAAACCTTGATTTGTCCATGGAGAACATTTTCTTATTGCAAACTACCCTTTGGATTGAAGAATATTGGGGCAACTTTTCAAAGGGCTATGTCTTACACAGTTCATGACATCAAGCACATTGTGCAGCCTTATCTTAATGATTTACCTGCCCATTAATCGCGTAGAGCCAATCATCTCACTCATTTACAAGCCATTTTTATGAGATGTAGGCATTATCGAATTCAACTAAATCCACACAAATGTGTTTTCTGTGTAGAATCGGGTCACTTACTGGGATTTTTCGTTTCAAAAGAAAGCATTCATGTTGATCCATTGAAAGTTGAAGCTATCGTAAATCTACCTCCTCCTTTGACTCTTCTCTAACTCCAAGTTTTGCAAGGGAAAGAAAACTTTTTATGTCGTTTCATTCCTAACTACGCCGAGTTAACAAAGGGTTTTACCAGGTTGTTAAAACAAAATGTTCCATTCTTTTGGGATGAGATCGCTAATTGATCTTTTGATGCACTCAAACACACGTTGACCCATGCACCATTACTGCATCCTCCCAATTACAACCAGGATTATTTTTTGTGCCTGACCGCTTCTCATTCCACTATTGGGATAGTTTTAGTTCACGAAGATAAATTCAACAATGAACATGTTATTTACTATCTTAGTCGAAATCTGCATCTGACTGAGATGAATTATTCTCATGTGGAGAAATTGGCCTTGGCAGCTGTTCAAGTTGTCCGAAGATTTCGTCACTAGATCTTATTACGCAAAAATACAATGATTTTTGACTGTAACCCTATGATGTATATCTTGACCAAACAATTTCTAGGGGGCAAGTATTCCAAATGGATAGTTATCCTGCAGGAATTTGACTTGGAATTTGAAAAATCCAAGGCAAAGAATTCTTTGGTTTTTGCCGAAATAATGTGTGATTTCCCGTGTACTGATACTGAAACTATGGTAGAGAAGCCCATTGTGGACGAATCCTTGTTTCTTAGCAGTATTCTTGATCCTTGGTATGGGGATATTATTTTTTATCTCCAAACCCAATCTTTTCGGCCTGAAATCTTACAATCTCAGCGATGGAAAATATGTTTCCAATCCCAACAGTACAATATTATTGGTGATACACTCTATCGTCATGGAGTAGATTCTATTTTCCGACATTTTCTTACTCATGAAGAAGCTGAAAAGGTTCTGAATGAATGTCATTCTAGAGCATGTGGCGGTCATATGTCTGGGTATGCCACAGCCCAAAATATTTTGCGCACTAGTTATTTTCGGCCATCCTTATTCAAAGATTGTATCTATGCAATCTGGAAATGCCACAATTGTCAGACCTTTGATCAGAAAATGCGTGCACCACCCACTCCTCTTAACCCTAGAATTGTTGTCGGTCCTTTCGCAAAGTGGGGTATTGACTTCATTATATGTAACCCTCACTCGGTCAGGGGGCATGCGTATATTATACTAGAGGTAGATTATTTTACTAAGTGGGCCGAGGCAATGCCCACATTTTCGGCAGATGGAAAGACTACTGAAAATTTCATGTTCAATCATATAATTGATAGATTTGGTGTTCCTCAAGCTATCATTATGGATCATGGAAGTCATTTTCGAAATATCACGATGACTGAACTGACAGATCAACTTGACCTGCGCCACGATAGTTCTACTCCATATTATGATCCAGATTTATGCAGGAACGCGAAAGAATAAACATATCACCATAAAAACAGAGATGCAGCGGAAATAACACTTCATTTCATTAATATCAAAGAACTGAAATTTGCTTACAGACAGAATGGAAATAAAACTAGCTAGGGTGCTGGTAGTTATCTCTGAGAAGAGATGTGGCAGCTACAGGCCTCTGAAATGTGTTAAAATGAGGCTAGAGGGCCGATTTATTGTTGAGAAATAATTTAGAATCCAAAACGTCCAAAAACCTAACCGTAGGAGATGAGGTGCCAAAACTGTGGGCGCCCGTTTGGGTAAATTGGGGGTTCAACTTCCCGGGGGCATAACTTTGGCATCCGATCTCCGTTTGTCATGCTCAATAGCTCGTTAGAAATATCTATCTGAGGAGTACAAATTTTGAACAAGAAACATCAGTCCATGGACCCATGTTGCTCTCCTTTTTCCCAAAAAATGTCGTTTAGGGCCTCAAAACGGCTCCGGAAGTTCAGGACCCGAAAAACTGCTAAAAATAGTAAGTTTTGTTGCAACTTGAAAACTAAAAGAACTGATGGTGGGGGTTCAAATGGAATAGGTGGGTGGCCACCAATATCCACCTGGATCATTAAGGCCCCAAAACGGCTTCGGGAGTGGAGGACCCAAAAACCTGCTAAAAATAGTAAGTTGTGCTGAACGCGAAAAGCTGCAAGAATTGATGGTGCTAGTCCAAATGGAATAGGTGGGTGGCCACCGATATCCACCTAGATCATATTACCCACAGGCTAATGGTCGGCTTGAAGCTATCAATAAATTTTTAGTCACTATGATCAAACGAATCATTGGTATTCATAAATCGAATTGGCATACCATGCTATTTTCAACACTTTGGGAATATCAGACCTTAGTAAAAACATCAACTAGTTTCACTCCTTTTCAACTGGTTTATGATTTGGAAGTTGTGTTACCTATTGAATGTGAAATTCCGTCATTACAGTTAGCCATAGAATTACTCCCAGCTACTTCTGAAGAAGAGAAATGTTTTTGGTACATAGCTCAGCTAGATGAGAATTGACACACTGCTGCATTAGCAAAGGAGACTCATGCAAAACGAATGAAAGCTCAGTATGACAGAAATGTTACACCTCACAATTTTTCATAAGGAGACCTAGTTATAGTATATGATCAAGTGAACGATAAGCTAGGGGCTGGAAAATTTGTACCTATGTGGCATGGTCCTTACATTGTTAAGCAAAATCTGGAAAAAAGAGCCTATGAACTGATAGATTTTGATGGGGTCTCTTTAGATAAACCCATAAATGGGATTTATCTGAAGAGATATTATGCTTAAAATTATGAGTGGATATTTTTGTTAGATTAGTTTCTTTACTGTTGGTGTGTCTTAGATTAGAAAAGCGTGCCTAGTTTAGAGTGTGCTCTTATCACTATTCCTGCTTATCTGGGTTTTACTCTTGATATTGCAGATGTTGACGTCACTTCAAGCATACATTGGTTTTGTTGATGGTGCTTTTCGTAGTACATGGAACATTTCTCCCACATCTTGGGTTATCTATGCACCCTCTGATGAGCTAGCATCTATGCATGGGGTAAGCCTCGGTCAAACAACGAATAACATTGTAGAGTATAGTGCAGTGATTGAGTTATTATTTGAATCCATATCGTTTGGAATTCAGAGTTTGATTGTTAGGTTGGATTCTGAACTCATTGTATTACAGGTTAACAGGGTTTATGCCATTAGAAATCCAATATTGTTACGATTATTTTTGAGAGTTCGTCTCTTGGAATGTGAGTTTGATTACATTGAATATCAGCATATTCCAAGATATTTAAATACATTAGAAGATGCAGTTTCTTCTAGTGTGATAAATAGACATTTTCAATAATCAAAATAGTAAATTACACAACATTCGATAACATGTTACACAAGATAGCCGGTAATAATGATATATCATAGCATAAAAGTGTGTTTCAAAGTATACATCATCTTCGATCATAGGTTGAAAAACACCTTATGATCGCAAAAATGATAATACAAAGAGTCAAAAATGTCACAAGTCTACAAAATCGAGCATCCTATCCCTGGTGATGATCACGATAAGAAACTACTGCTCGAGCCACCCTGTACAAGAACCTCCTAAAAGGTCCTGGGACCCTAATCACATATCTCTGTAACCTAAGTGGAATATCATCTATATCAGTTTCTGGAATATCTAGTGTCAAATGCTCTAGATGATGCTCCAGGTTGGTTAGGATCTCTACCGATTGGCTCTATGGGGCTGGTGATGCTGCAACTAGGTGTCTCCTCTCATAAGGCTGGAGAGAGGCTGGTTGTCGTGGGCCCACATCTGCATTTAAGATTTTTATTATTAGTTTTGGGCGATTAAAATACAAAAAAAAAAATTAGAACTTAGAAAATGTTGAAAAATATTTTTACCTGAATCATCCCACTCATGTCTCAGTCACCGCGGAATTCCATCTTGACATATGGAAAATCCTCAATCATAAAAATTTGGTTGTTCAACCAACGAAAATATGCAAATGTAAATTTAACAACCTCTCCGCCCTCAGAGTGACGGGTCATCAAAGCTACCCATCGAACCATCTGAGGTTCCTGGGCATTGCCTGGATCGACTGGAATGAGCTGTGGAGCCAGTCAGGGAATCCTCTCCAAAGAAAATTTAACCACAATGGATCCGTAACCAAATTTGTTTAACTTCCATTTTTTTCTTTGGTCAGTTGGTCTTTCACATTGGCCAATCCTACTTCGCACTAGTTAAATATGGTGCCTCGGAAGCAATATATTACAATCCACATCTGGGATCCAATATTCAAATGCAATGTTGCACTCCCCCACAGTCTAGTAATAGTGAATGCAATAACTTTAAGCTTAGGTCAGATGATAGTTTTTATATCAATCCATTTATCCTTGGGGTCTACTCGATCATCGCAAAACTCTATTCTAAGACTAGTGAGAGACTGGCCACCTGGCCTAGTTCCAAACAGAGATATTTGTTCACCCCTCTTGGGAAAACCAGTCAAAAAGTATATATCCTCAGGCTCATTTTCGAGCCAGTGGCTGCCAATCATAAAACACTGGTCCTGAGTGTTCCATTTGTTTACTAGCCATGTCAGGAGGTCTACTTGGGCCCTCATGCCCTGTATGGCCCAGAACTTGTACAATCTACATGCTCTCAATGCCTGCATTGTGGGCATATGAATCATTATGGCGTCATCTACATCCTCGTGCTCGCGTTCTCACCAAGTAAGAATTTTTAATGTCCTATAATACACAAAGAGACATATTAGAACAAACTTGTTTGAAATTTTTTTGGGGGAAATTGAAAAATTTAAGTTTTGAATTTCATTGCGCGGGGTCTGCACCCTTTGCTCACACATAGTGCGTAGGTACACACGGATGTTGTGTAATAGGTGCGGACCCATGACTTTTTTCTTTGTAGAAAAAATTCGGGGTCCGCAGGGCCCGCATATTTCACCTGTAGACCCTCGTAAGTGATTTTTAAACCTATTTTTCCTTAAAAAATGAAATTTTAAAGCCTAAAAACAAAATGTAAACAAATGAAATGCAAGTTAAGGAGGACGTGGATTACCTAGAGCTGACGATTTTCAATTCCAATGGATGGATTTTACAGAATCTTCACAGGAACTTTTTTACCCAAAAGCTATCACTTTTCACTCTGAACTCAAATGGTAAAAATGAAGTTAGAAAAGCCCTTTTTATAAGTTTTTTTGAATAAATTAATTTGTTTATTTTTCACTTTAAAAAGGTAATTTTTGAAAACATTTTTATTTATCTTGTTGGAACACCTAATCATCCATGGGTAGGTGTGGAATGTGAAAAGGCACAATGGAGTCCAAGTGACCTTGGAATTTGAAACCAAGAGTCACAGCATTGTACTATAAATGTACATCATGTATAATGGAAAAAATAAGAAAGCCTCATGCTTATATTTCATTGTGTGTTGAGTCTCTTTTGTGTGTGTGTGTTTATTCTTCTCATACACCATGTGTGTGTTTAACATGGTGTTTAACATGGTATCAGATCTGAGAAGTCCATAACCAGCTCAACCTTGAGTGAGCCATTTGTGTTTATGGCCTGTGCATATCTGCAAAAATTTTGATAATTTTTGCAGCACTCAGAGATTTCTGCAGCAGTCTTTTTGCCGCATTCAAAAATTTGTTTTGAAGAAAGAGCAGCATTCAGAAATTGGCAGCATTCAGAATCTGTTTTGAAGAATAGTAGCACTACACATCTGAAGGTTGATTTCTTCCTGCAATTTTTTCCAATTAAATTCTGTAATTTGGAGAGCTGCTGAAAACTATTTAAATTGGGTTTCTGAAGAAGAAGTTTCTGGTTTTTTATAGAAAATTTTTGGGTTTTTCATTGAAAATTTCTACAAATTTCTGGATTTTTCCGCTGAAAATTTCACCATTTTCTGCTGCTGAAAGAAAAAGAAAAAAAATTATTCTCCTGCTACTTCTAAATCTACAAGTTCTGCTGTGTATTTAGAAAAAATAAAATCTGTTTCTATTTTAAGTCTCTTACTCCTTTCTGTTGTTTAAAAATAAAAATAAAAAATTCTACAACAATCAGCCTCTCGGCCCTCTCATCCCACCCCTCACCACTACGCTCTACCCAACGCCCCTAAATATCACTCCCTGCTCTATCCCCTATGCACTCTGCCACCACTCAACCTACCCCGCTACACTCACTCCCACGATTCCCATAGATCTCAACTCACGTGCCCCTACCCACTGCACTCACCACACCAACCCATCCTCACTAACCCCATCTCCACAACTTGGGATTCGGCCCTTAGGTAGCGATCACCCGCTCCCTCATCGACCTATGCCCTCAATTCTACACCACTCCACGCTCACATACCTTGGCCCTCACGGCCTCACTGCAACATCGCACAGTGGCTCACATCACTCGGCCCCCTCTCATTCTTGGCCTCTCGGCCCTACCGCCCTCACCACTCTTCTTGCAATAACCCCCCCTGTGCATACCTGCTCTACCACTGCTCGCTCCTCCTCCCAACGTGGCCTCACACTCTTATCACTCCACTCGACCTCTCATCCAACCTACCCCTCTTCCACACTCACCTGCCTCCTTCCTCACCTTACGCACATCGCATACCTTCGAACCCCTCACCCTTATCACTCTGCCATGCTCTTACCATGAGCCATCCCTTACGCTAACGCCTCCCCCTCCCTTATCACTCCTCCCCTCTGCCTACCTTTCTACCACATGGCATAGCTGTCCCCCCTCACCTGCTCTCTCATGGACATATGGCCCCTCCCCCTCACTGCAACAGCCGCCCTCTCATTTGACTGCCACCATTCCGTTCGGCCTTTTCATATATTTTTTAAAATTTTGATTTTATTATATTTAAATTTCCCTCATTAATTTTTTTTAATTCGGCCTTCCCTCATTAATTAATTTTAATATCCCCCCTCCCCTCCCAATAAATTTCCCTCCTCTTTTAAATTCCTTCCATTTTTAATTAATTAAAAAAAAAAACAGCAGAGAGAGAGGAAGAGAAGAGAGAGAAAATGAACAACAGTAAATGAAGAGAAAATGGACTGAAAACATAGAGAAAATTTCAGATTTGACATTGTGTGATTTGTGGCATAAGGGTGATTTTTTGAAGAAATTGACATTTGAAGACAAGTTTGCCATCATTGAAAACAACTCTTTGGTGAAAAAATTCAGCTCCCTTAAAGGCTTCTTGCATAGTGTTTTCAGCTGCACATTTACAAAATATCTTTGCAGAGATATTCACATTGTATTATGAGTGGAATTTGCATCTTCTTCATAGTTGCAATCAGCAGATTTTGTACTTTCAGAATTCCATAGTTGGAAGTTCTCTTGAGTCATTTGTATTTTTTGAAATCAAGTTGAATCACATTGTAAACGGGTGCATTTTCGGTTGAAGCCAACACCCTTTTCATTTGTTGAGCCTAAGTTGTTGAAATGGCTAAAATCAATGAGGCATTAGAGTTGTTGAATAACCTCATTCATTCCAATGTTGATGACATGATAAAAATGAGCAAGGATGCTCTTTGTAACATTCAAATTTGTTTGCAAAATGCACAAGAAAAGATTGAGTTTTTGTAGTTGGAATCTCAGCTTCAGCAAGATGAACTTCAGCAAAAGAGTCACCATTCTGAACTTGTTTCTATTCAGAAGATCAAGAAGGACTCCCATCAGCAGCAAGAAGATAAAGTTCCAGTTGATCCACATTCACCTCTTTGTACTAGAGCAGATTTTCATGCAGATGCAGCAGCTCAACCTACACTTCCTAAGCCCATCATCAGACCTTGGGAGGAGCTTGTCCACAATAAGCACAGAACTAGTCTTGGATATGACAAGGATGTTTCCTTTCATATTCCAGACTACACCAAGCCCATCATATTTCAGAGTGCCGGATTCATATATGATAGTTCACCTGCAGCTGTTCCAGATCTTGTTCCACAACAACATCAGATTGAAAAATTCCAACACTGTGATCGAGTTGGCCATATGAAATATCACTGTTTTGATCTTCATCCATGTAAGCACTATGGTCAGCATGACCATTCTTCACACAGATGCTTCAGACATAAGCCTCCTGCAAGAACAAAGATTCATCTTGGATGAATCGCTTCTTGGCAATGGGCATCAGCAGCCAAGAAGATGTTTAATTCGCATGTCAGAACATGTTCACAGATATTGAACAAACTTGCAGTTGAGTTTTCACCATCATCTCACCTTGTCCCTGACAGGGGGGAAAATGCTGGTCATGTACAAGCTTCAATGACAGATCAAGCGAGCTTGAGCCACAATCTCTCATTCCATGTTCAGAGTTGTAGCCAGAGATACAGCAGTTCAAGCGAGCCTGAGCCACAATTTGTCATTCCAAATTCAGAGATGTAGCCAGAGACACGGATACCCATGAGCATGCCTTCGGTTGGTGGAAAACCTTAAACCATCATCTTTGGTTGGTGGAAAACCTAAAACCATCACAGGTAGTAGACCTCCCTTCTTTTAGGTTGAAGGTCTCCCTTTCATATATGAGGAACACTTCCTCTAGCAAAAGCCTTAAGCTTCTTGCCAGCTTTGGTTGAGTTCCAGGAAATGCTTCAAGCATTCTAGTGTTGTTGGTAATCCTAAAACCATCACAGGTAGTAGACCTCCCTTCTTTTAGGTTGAAGGTCTCCCTTTTTTATGTGAGACAATTCCTCTAGCAGAAGCCTTCAGCTTCTTGCCAGTTTTGGAAGAGTTCCAGGAACTGCAACAAGTTTTACGTTCCAGTGTTGGTGGTTATCCCTAAACCACCTCTTTTTTCCAACATTTTAGAGAGTTGATTCAGCCCAAGTGCTGCCATGCATACTTTGCAGATTTGTATTACAACTCTCTTCTTGGACTCACACATACCCCTTCGGATTAAGGGGGGATGTTGGAACACCTAATTCTCCATGGGTAGGTGTGGAATGCAAAAAGTCACAATGGAGTCCAAGTGACCTTGGAATGTGAAACCAAGAGTCACAGTATAAATTTACATCATGTATAATGGAAAAAATAAGAAAGCCTCACACTTATCTTTCATTGTGTGTTGAGTCTCTTGTGTGTGTGTGTGTTTATTCTTCTCATACACCACGTGTGTGTTTAACATGGTGTTTAACAATCTTAAACAGGTATGTGTAATGTTTCAAGTTTTTGTGCATAAAATTGGATCTTTCAAGAAAATTGATCATTTTTCGACGAAGAACATACTTTTATCACTTTTTTGGATGCTTCCAAAAATTTACGAAAAAGTGAAACCTTGGAGTCCTCTTTTAAGCCCTTTTTAGACTCTCGAAAATTGAAAAGATTGTCGAGCACTTGATTATTCGAACTCGTTAAAATAAATGAATGATCATCCCTTCAGTCTAAGTTTACCCCTTTTACCGACTGAAATGAACTATTTACGAAAAAGGTATACGTTGACTAATTTTGGTCAATAGAGTTCTCTCCTGCATTATTTTATCGTTTTTCGGGCTCGAGAGACTAAATTTACGAAAAATTACACCTATGGAGTTTTCTTAAGTTTTTTCTTATGACTCCCTAAAATGGAAAAACACTGAGTTTCTCCTATACAGGACTCATTAAAATTTAATAGTAAAGGACCTGTTCAATTTAAAGTAGGAATGAACCACTCCTTCTTAGGGTTCGAATCTTAAACTAAGTTGGACTCATCTTAAGGATGAGCTTATAAACAAGCAAATTTTTTCATCCTCAAGCTTGTCAAAAATAAAGAGGTACTTGCCAGAAATGGTGGGAGAAAAGAGAGAGAAATGAACCTGTTTGTTACTTTTTCATTATTTGGAAAACCCTTAACCACTCTTCAACACGACACTTTTGTTCACTTGGGTTGGGAAAATCCTTTTCCTAACAGTTAATCAAACCATATTGAAAATATTCAGCCGGTTTCAGGGTATTAGCTTTGGGTCAATTGTCACCAAGCCATCTGCAGTTTCATTATGTGTTCAAGAGGATAGTTTAAACAAACTATTCATCTACAAAATATTTGTCTTCCATTTTGACTATCCCTGAGTCATTCCTTGCCAATATATTTCTTCAAAACTTGATCTATGATTTCATTTTGTGGGCTTGCCTACGACAGGTCACTTTCTATCAATGACATCTCATTATCTAGGAATTCGATCTAGAAATCGTAGTACCTTGAAATCTGCATGCCTCAATGGCAGGTTTCTCGCCTTCGATGACAGGTCGCATCATTGACCTTCGATCGAATGATTTCGTGACATGTTTGACTTCAGCTCATTCATTCACATTTCATGGATTGTACTAAGTACTTTGAGGGCCATTGACATTACTGGTGGTTACTCTCACACTTGTTAACCGTTCACATTATTGACTGGTAATCAAGTGTTTTCTACCATGTTCAACTTAGACACATTCATTCACATGGATAGAATCGTACTAGTTTGGGAAGCAGAAATCAAGACCCTGGATCTAGTTTCTACCATCCAGGATGCGAGGAATTTTATGTTTCATTATACAGTGGAATATTCATAAATAGATGGCTGCGTCCATATTGTGTCTACACATGTCTATACTGTTGATGTATTGAAAAATCATTCCTGTATCAAAACAGTTTAAGTCAGTTTTCTAGTTGCGCCGAGAGGCGCTCTACAGCCCAGTATATAGGGATGTGTAGATGTAACGTGTGTAATGTAAAATTTTGATATGTCGGGCCCAATATATAGAGATGTGTAGATGTAATGTGTGTAATGTAAAATTTTTATATGTCGGGCCCAATATATAGAGATGTGTAGATGTAATGTGTGTAATGTAAACTTTTGATATGTCGGAGTGTATATAGATGTGTAGATTTCATGTGAGTAATGTAAACTTTTGATATATTTACTACTTTAATACCATTGGTTGGATACCATGTGCCAAATACCATATTTATAAAAGAGGTATGGTAAATAAATAAAATATAAATAAACCATATATATGGTCAATAAATAAAAAGTCTTTTTATATTTACTCCATAATTCTATTTATATTTATGAACATCAAAAAGTGGTTTTATTTAGGTGAATCCTGAGCTAAATACCATGGGCCAAATTATTACTAATACATGCCAGAAAAACTTACCCCTAATATTAATATTAATATTATTATTAATTCTAATATTCACATTATTATATTATAATATTAATATTATTAAATTTAATTAATTTAAACCTTTGGTATGTCCAAGTGTATAGAAATGTACCACTTTAATACCATGGGCCAAATTATTATTAATACCATGCGAAAAAATATTATTGACGCTAATATTAATATTATTACTAATTCTAATATTCACATTATTATATTATAATATTAATATTATTAAATTTAATAAATTTGGATCACGTAGGTGGGTATTTGAGTACACTATATGCATTTCCTATATCAGGTAACAATAAACATATAAAAGTAAATGTAAAAATAATGTTTAATATTTAACATTTAAAATTTAATCTAATGTCCGCCCTAATGAAAAATCACTTCTCTCCCTACATATATAAATTTAACACAAACAAAGTCTAGAATATTATTTTTGAGGAAGCATCTCTGTGATTTTGCGAACAATGAAATAATATTTATATTTGTGAGAAAGTTTTTCGGGAGTTGTTCGAAAGTGGTAGTAATAATATTTGTGGGAAAGGATTTCACAGTCAATGAATTTATTTCGATTGATTTGCAAAATAATGTTTTTGGGAAGAGAAGCTACAATTGATTTTCAAGTTTCATTTCTATTGCTCTTGCATAGGTATGGTAAATAAATAAAGCATCTTTTTATATTTACTCCATTATCCTATTTATATTTAGGAACACTCAAAAAGTGGTTTTATTTAGCTAAATCCTCAGCTAAATACCATGGGCCAAATTAAAGTACACTACATGCATTGCCTATCTCAGGTAACAATAAACATGTAAACGTAGATGTAAAAATAATGTTTAATATTTAACATTTAAAATTTAATCTAATTAATCTAATGTTGGCCCTAATTAAAAATCACTTCTCATATAAAAATTTAACACAGTGGGCCAAATACCATATTTTTCTATTTCTCTTGCATTTTATATTGGAGGGAAAAGAGAGAGAGGGAGAGAGAAGAGAGATGGGGGAAGAGAGATGGATGCAGGAGAGGAAGGAAGAGAGAGAGGAGGAGAGAGGGAGGGATATAGGAGGAGAGAGGGAGGGATATAGAGATGGGGTTGCAGGTTGAGAGAGGGAGGGAAGAAGAAATACATAGAGAGAGCGAGAAGTGGAGAGAGAGAGGGAGTAACAAGGGAGAAATAGAGGAGTATGTGTATTTTTGGGGATGAGAGAAAGAGAAAAATAAGGAGATATGTAGGGAATGGGGGGAGAAGGAGAGAGGCAGGGATATAGTAACATAGTTGGAGGGTGAAGAGAGGGACAGAGAGGGATATATAGAAAGAGATAGATGTGAGAGAGAAAGGGATAGAGGGGAAGGAAGAGAGAGAGAATGTGAGAGAGTGGAGAGAGGGAGGGAAAGAGATATGGAGTTGGAGGGGGGAGAGAGGGAAGATGATTACTTACACTCGATGCATTGATTTCAGTGTGGATGGTGATTTCTAATCCTATTTTTCTTGCACTATATGCATTGATTTTAGTGTAGATGTTGATAGTGTGTGTTGGGGGAGGAAAGAGGATGGGAAGGCAAAGAGAGAGAGAGAGAGAGAGGAAAAGATAGAGGAAGGTAGGAGAGGAAGGAAAAGAGAGCGGACATGAGAGAGAGGAGGAGAGTTATGGGAGAGGAGAGAAAATTACAGGGCAAAGAAAGAGAGAGAGAGAGAGAGAGAGAGTGGAGAGAGAGGAAGGACGAGAGAGAGGAGGAGAGAGGGAGGGAGATAGAAGGAGAGATGGAAGGATGGAGAGATGGAGTTGGAAGGGGAGAGAGGGAGGGAAGAAGGAATACATAGAGAGTGAGAAGTGGAGAGACATATGAAGTGACAAGGGAGATATGGAGAGATTGTGTATATGTTTTGGGGTGAGATAAAGAGATAAAGAAGGAGATATGGAGAGAAGGAGAGAGGGAGGGATATAGTAACATAGTTGGAGGGTGAAGAGAGAGGGAGATATATATTTGGAAAATAAATGGAGAGAGGGGAAGGAAAAGGGAGGATGTGAGAGAGTGGATAGATGGAGAGAAAGAGAGATGTAGTTTGAGGGGGGAGATAGGGAAGTAGATGGTGATTTATAATCCTATTTGATTGCTTGCACTGGATGCATTGATTTCAATGTAGATGTTGATTTCAGTGTAGAAGAGGAGAGATGTAGTTGGAGGGTGGAGAGAGGGAAAATGATTTCCTATACTCGATGCATTGATTTCAGTATAGATGGTGATTTATAATCCTATTTTTCTTGCACTATATGCATTGATTTTAGTGTAGATGTTCAGAGAGAGAGAGAGAGAGAGAGAGAGAGAGAGAGAGATATGTGGGAAGGAAATGGAGAGAGAGGAAGGAAGAGGGAGGATGTGAGAGAGTGGAGAGATGGAGGGAAAGAGAGATGTAGTTCGAGGGGGGAGATAGGGAAGTAGATGGTGATTTATAATCCTATTTGATTTCTTGCACTATATGCATTGATATCAATGTAGATGTTGGTTTATAATCTTATTTTATTAGTTGCACTAGATCCATTGATTTCAATATAGATGTTGATTTCTAATCTTATTTGATTACCTGCATTAGATGCATTGATCTCAGTGTAGATGTTTTTTTGAAATCTTATTTGATTGTTTGCATTAGGTGCATTGATTTCAGTGTAGATGTTGATTTCTCATTTGATGTAATTGGATGTACATTGACGGTACATTAATTTTAAAGTTATTGGATTAAGATTGTTCATTGATTTCAGTGTAAGAACACAAAATTATTAACAATGTACATTAATATGGTGATTTCTAATCTTATTTGATTTCTTGCACTAGATGCATTGATATCAGTGTAGATGTTGGCTTCTAATCTTATTTTCTTACTTGCACTAGATGCATTGATTTCAGTGTAAATATAGATGATATCAAACTCTGGATCCAGAGTAATGTATTTACATAGGGAGCGAGAAGTGGGGAGAGACATAGGGAGTGACAAGGAATAAATAGAGGAGTATGTGTATGTTTAGGGGTGAGATACAGAGAAAAATAAGGAGAGATGGAGGGAATGGGGGGAGAATCAAAGAGGGAGGCATATAGTAACGTAGTTTGAGGGTGAAGAGAGGGAGAGAGAGGGATATATAGAGAGAGATAGATGTGGGAGAGAAAGGGATAGAGGGGAAGGAAGAGAGAGAGGATGTGAGAGAGTAGAGAGAGGGAGGGAAAGAGAGACGAAGTTGGAGGGGGGAGAGAGGGAAGATGATTTCTTGCACTCGATCCATTGATTTAAGTGTAGATGGTGATTTATAATCCTATTTTTCTTGCACTATATGCATTGATTTTAGTGTAGATGCTGAGAGAGAGAGAGAGAGAGAGAGAGAGAGAGAGAGAGAGAGAGAGAGAGTGTGTGTGTGTGTGTTAGGGGAGGAAAGAGGATTGGAAGGCAAAGAGAGAGAGAGAGAGAGAGAGAGAGAGAGAGAGAGAGAGAGAGATAATTGAATTGCAAAGAGAGAGAGACAGGAAAATATAGAGGAAGGTAGGAGAGGAAGGAAAAGAGAGAGGACATGAGAGAGAGGAAGAGAGTTATGGGGGAAGAGAGAAAACTAGAGGGCAAAGAAAGAGAGAGAGAGAGAGAGAGAGAGGAGAGAGAGGAAGGATGAGAGAGAGGAGGAGATAGAAGGAGAGATGTAAGGATGGAGAGATGGAGTTGGAGGGGGATAGAGGGAGGGAATAAGGATTACATAGAGAGTGAGAAGTGGAGAGAGAGATGAAGTGACAAGGGAGATATGGAGAGAGTTTGTATATGTTTTGGGGTGAGATAAATAGATAAAGAAGGAGGTATGGAGAGAAGGAGAGGGAGGGATATAGTAACATAGTTGGAGGGTGAAGAGAGAGGGAGATATATATGTGGGAAAGAAATGGAGAGAGAGGAAGAAAGAGGGAGGATGTGATAAAGTGGAGAGATGGAGGCAGAGAGAGATGTAGTTCGAGGGGGGAGATAGGGAAGTAGATGGTGATTTATAATCATATTTGATTGCTTGCACTAGATGCATTAATTTTAGTGTAGATTTTGATTTTAGTGTAGAGGAGGAGAGATGTAGGGAAAGAGAGATGTAGTTGGAGGGGGGAGAGAGGGAAGAAGATTTCATTCATTGATTTTAGTGTGGATGGTGATTTTTAATCCTATTTTTCTTGCACTATATGCATTGATTTTAGTGTAGATGTTGAGAGAGAGAGAGAGGGAGAGAGAGAGAAGGTAACATTGTTGGAGGGTGAAGAGAGAGGGAGATATATATGTGGGAAAGAAATGGAGAGAGAGGAAGGAAGAGGGATGATGTGAGAGAGTGGAGAGATGGAGGCAAAGAGAGATGTAGTTAGAGGGGGGAGATAGGGAAGTAGATGGTGATTTATAATCCTATTTTATTGCTTGCACTAGATGCATTGATATCAATGTAGATGTTGGTTTCTAACCTTATTTTATTACTTGCACTAGATCCATTGATTTCAATATAGATGTTGATTTCTAATATAATTTGATTACCTACATTAGATGCATTGATCTCAGTGTAGATGTTGTTTTGTAATATTATTTGATTGTTTGCATTAGGTGCATTGATTTCAGTGTAGACGATGATTTCTCATTTGATGTAATTGTATGTACATTGATGGTACATTAATTTTAAAGTGATTGGGTTAAGATTGTGCATTGACTTCACTGTAAGCACACAAAATTTTTAACAATGTACATTAATATTTGTGTTATAGTTAATCAACCTATTAATATTGAAGAGAAAGAGAGACAATGTATGATGTTTAGTACAATATTTCAAGCTAAATATTTAAATGGTTTATTATTTCAATTGTTTTTTTCACATAATCGATATGAAAATATGACAAAAATAACAAGGGTGACAATAATAATAGTAAAAGAAAATAATTTGAGATTGATCACAATGAAGACTATTTGTAATTGACTACATTCTTATTATTTTCTCTTTCTATCATTCAACACTATTACATTGTCACTTTGCATTCAAAAATATTATTTCATCATTAAATTTATTAACAATATTTATCATCTCAAAAAACTGAGGTAACTAAGAAAATTTTAAATTTAAAATGACCAGATAAATATCGGACATATTTAGCATATATAAAATTATTATATTTATATTACCTTTATTTGCATATTATTGATAAAATTAATCATATTTTCAATAGATTTTCCTTGTCCGCACACGAATGAAACCAGCCTAGATCCATTTTAACTCTGGATCTATCAAGCGCCGAGAGGGATCAAATATCTCAAGCCGCAAACCTTTCCTCAAGTTTTTCACTCAAAAAAAGAGGTTTGCACCTCTAGATATTTGATCCCTCTCGGCGCTTGATAGATCCAAAGTTAAAATGGATCAAGGCCGGTTAGTTTTGATTTGAGTATGGGAATGCCTACTTCAGCGATGATATGTCTATATATATATATATATATATATATATATATATATATATATATATATATATATATATATATATTGTATCAATGTTTTTTTGGTGTGTTCCGTTTCGGGATCCATTGTGGATGATCCTTGAAATGATAAAGTACTTCACTCTTCATACATGATAGACACTATCTTCATCTATTACAAACTTCGCACTTTACGGGGCAATCTATTGCATTGAAAATTGTCACCTTGACATTCTGCTATTTGTATGAGCTCATTATCACTCATACTTTCCTCCTTTGCAAGTCTAAAACATTAGTTCCTCATGTCAAGCCTTAAAAATAAGAGAAAAACTCTCAAAGTCTCTAAAACTTTGGTATCACACTTTCTCTTTGTCTTACCTGTAGTCTCGCAGCTAATGGTCATGTCTACTATGTACCTGACCGCACTTTCTCTCTGTTAAGAGTGCAGACCTCTGTAAAATATTAAGAGGGCGCAAGTAAACTCAAAAAACTCAATTTTAGTCATTTCTAGAAGCTTCTGGAAGGAATCTTGGGGGGGGAAATTCGTTCCTTTCAGGTTCATGTATCCCATGCATTAAGGAGCTAACCCCTTGATGTGAGGAAATTATCCCTTTGAAGGAGAATTCTATCCCTTCATAATTGGAACTCTAACCTCCTCTTTTGCACTATAAAAAGAGGCATTGGGCAGCCTCAAAGGGAGTTCAAGCTTTAGTGTTGTTTGAGGTAAAGTGTTGTTGGAATTTAGACTCCTTTAACTAAGATTTTATCAGGAAAGATTACATACCTGTATGTATCTCAGTTAGAAGAGTGCGAGACGTATCAGAGTAGAGGAAATTACTACTTTGGACCCTGGGAGGACCTGTTCAACATCAAGGCTGAAAAGGTTGTAAGGTTCTTCTACTATTTCAAAGTTAATACAAATAAGTTTGTTTTTCTCAATAAACTGTCATTTGATTATTTATTTTATGGATTCCTTGATCACCGTAATAGATATGATTTAGAATGTATGCTATGCAAGTTCTATTTAATTTTTGATTGTTTGGGATTTCCGGTCTTCAAAGATAACTCTTTCGGACGACTGAACGACGATGATTACAAGCAAGCATTGGAACGAGGTAGGATCGTAACACCTTTTATAGAATTTACTTATAAATTGTGATATATGTAGAGAAAGATAGATTTAATTGTCTGTTTGTTTCTAGACTATCTTTTGATGCTAGGGAGACCGGTCTTGTTCGCAAGATCGATTTATCCAGCCAACAAATCCCCTCTACTATATATTCTATAAACTTTGTAACGACCTCCTCCCACATTTACCCAAGCTACTTGGTCCACTGGGGTAAAAATGTGACGAGAGGTTGTTGGAAATTTTGTCATTGATGGCAAAGAAGTTAGCAAAGAGGCAGCAGAGAAAGCAGCAAACAAGGAAAAGAGGCAAGCTAGGAAGTTGATGAAACAAATTCGATATAAAAGAGATTTGATTTCAATAAGAACTTGTATGAGAACCAGTGATGTTTAAACTCTGTAATAAGGGTCTCCGTGTGATTTCAATAAGAACTTGTACGAGAATGAGTGATGTTTAAACTCTGTAATAAGGGTCTCCATGTGATTCACCTTTTGAAGTTTGTGGATGTGGGCACAATGATGTAACTTCTCTCTATTTAAAGAGAAATATTGGAAACAGTTAATCGAGGACAGTCATGCGAAAAGGACTACGTAGAGAACTTGGCCAGAACCAGAAAATCCTCTGCCTGCCTATTTAATGATGAAAGTGTATGGAGAATGTGCGTTAAAACCTGTGTTGAGGGTAAAAGACCACTGGTTGAATGAGGTGCCTACTGTATGACGAAGAGTATTTCTGTTGAATGCCTGTATATAGAATACATTGTAAATAATGGCCCTGCACGCATTGTTGAAACTATGAAATGCCGAGGTTGGTTGCCGTGAACCCAACCCTGTGGGGGTCGTTTTAATTGGACATTTGACATGGCTTGTATCAATGTTTTCGAATAGATACAACCTGGAATTTGAAAATTACTCTAAGAGAAACGTAGCGATGACGGAACAAAGGAATGGAACCTTGAGAAAGAAGAGCGGAACTCATAAATAATAAAGGTGGATAGAACCTTGAGCGAAGGAGAGGAACCATGAGCGGAGTGAACAGTAAAAGCGGTATTCTAGTTTTCATCGCACCACTTTCGACGGGCAAGCGGTATTCAAGAAATCGGAGCGATTCCATAGAGCGGCTGACATGTGGCATACGGCGGGGTCCCAAAAACCACTCATATCGCACATTATTGTTCGTGCATCTATGCCAAGCAATATCCGTCGGATCGCGTGGAGCAAGGCAACATGTTCTCTGTCGTCAGATATGAAGGGTCGTTTAAGCGCTGGGGTCCAGTCCAACACGCAACTATTGAATGTTAACTCGCGTGCAAGTTAACCAAGCGATATCCGTCGGATCAAATGAAGCAGCGCGACGAGCTTATAACCGTTGGATCGTGATCGAAGTTACACAGAGGTATGTTAAATACTGGGGCCCGAACATTATAAAGATTAGTGTTGGGATTTAATCTACGCCAAGGTTTATTTACGGGTGTTAACATTCGAGTTAGGAAGGATGTATAATATATGTGGATACATTACGCCTAATAAAAAGGCCGAGGTTATTAGCGCCGGAAGTCGGGTTTAATCAAAGTCGAAGTTTATATTCCAAGGTATGGGCCAGAGTTTGTTTGTTGTTTATAAAATAATCAAAATATAAATGTATGGGCCAGTGTGGGATGAATGTGTATGGAAAAGGAGAAAGAAGAGGAGAGTGTGCAGAGATGAAAGTTCGGTGAACAGGAATATGTACAGGAATGAATTGGACAGGTAAATAAGCACAAAAAATGAGAAAATATGCAAAAGACAGTGAACAAAGTATGCAGGACAGCTGCATGATTGATAGAGAAAGGAAAAAACCAGCAAGCCAAGGCCTGAGTGAAGTTTATATACTATAACTGAAAATGTAAATGTTTTATTTGTTTTATATTGTTTGTGATGCAAAGGCAAGTATCCTAAGGAAAAGAAAAATCCCACTGTAACATGGAAATTTGTACATATTGTTATAATTTTAAATGAGTTGGACAAAGGAATGAGAAGACAAAAGTCAAAGAGGCATGGCTGTTCACTCCAAATTCCTTGTGGAATACAAACAGTCATGTAATGAACTCTATATATAATATCAACTTGATATGCATAGGATGTTAGAGAGAGTAAGGATAGAGAATGAAAAGTATAGAAGATTAAGGCAGAGAAGATTAGGAAGAGAGGAGCAGAAATAGATGCTACAGAACAGAGTTGATATCTGAGGTAAATCAGAAAAAATTTCTTGTGCTAAATTGAGGAATTTGGAGCTTCCCTATCAAGTTGAAGCTTGATAGTTGTCAATTGTAGTTGACTGAGGTTGGAGCCTCCTGTAGGTTGGTGCCTGCAGAAAATTGAAGGGAGTTGGAGCTTCCTTGCAAGTTGTAGCTTGCAGAATTGAGGTTGGAGCCTCCTGTGGGTTGGTGCCTGCAAAAAAACAGTGGTGAGAGGGAGTTTGAGCTTGCCTTTGCATCACAACAATAATAAAATGTGGTTTTCTCCCTTTATGGGTTTCCACTTATATCTGTTGTCTCTATCTGTGTTGCCTGTGTACTGAGATGATTTTCCAAATCTGCATAATGTTTGTTGTTCTCATAATAAGCTTGATGACACATTAATTCAATACTTGCTGCAACATATTAAGATTGTTCATGTACTAAGGTTAATTATAAAAATAAGTTGTAAATAAGCTGATGAAAAATTTAAAAAGCTCATGTATGTGTTAAACTGATTCACCTTCCCCCCCCTCTCAGTTTAACTAAGAATTCAACAATTGGTATCAGAGCAAGTTCCTTTTGCATCAGTCTAACAACTGAAAGGAGGTCCTAGGTTCCCAGGATGGCAAGTAAAGAAGGATGCTCAACCAATAAAGCCCCTTTTTTTCACAGGTGTAAATTATGCCTTCTGGAAAATCAGAATGAGGACATACATAATGTCTCTAGGAATAGAATTTTGGGCTGCTGTGGAATTAGGATATGCCCCAAAGGATACTGACTCAGAGAAAGAAACCAAACAAGATTTTGTAGCCAACGCAAAAGCCATGAATTCCATCTTAAATGGATTGTGTGATGTAGAGTTTATAAAAGTAATGCACAAAGACACTGCCAAAGAGATGTGGGATACCCTAGAGAATATCCATGAGGGAGACAAGAAGGTTAAGACTGCCAAACTTCAAGTCTATAGAGCCCAGTTTGAGAACTTAAAAATGAATGATGATGAAGACATTGCTAGCTTCTTTCTAAGGGTTGCAGAAATAGTAAATAACATGAAGGCTCTAGGTGAAACCATAAAAGAAGTTGTAATTGTACAAAAGATTCTAAGATCTCTTCCACCCAGATTTAATCCCAAGGTGTTTTTAATAGAAGAAACAACTGATTGGGAGACCTTGACCATGAACCAACTACTTGTAATTCTAACACCATGTGAAATGAGGCTCCCACAAAAGAAGCCAAGTACGAGGGAGGCAGCCTTTAAAACAGAAAAGAAGAAAGAAGAAGAGGAAGACATGTGCTCTTGCTCAGATGAAGAAGAAGCAAAATTCGTCAAGAAACTGGATAAAGGCTTAGGTAAATACAAAGGTAAAATTCCTTTCAAATTCTTTAACTGTGGAAGATTTGGACACTATGCAGCTAAATGTCCTCTTAAGAAAGTAAGGAACCAGGCCCAAGAATCAGAGAAAAATACATCAAATAACTGGCAAAAAGGAAAGATGTTCAGTAGAAAATCCTTCTATGCTCAATAAGACAATAGTACATCTGAAGACTCAGATGAAATCTCAAGTGAAGAAGGAACCTTTGAATTTTTATTGATGGCCATAAAAGAACTTGAAGGTCTCCTACTAGAAGATGAAGAAGAAGAAGTTGAATTCGACCTTGAGGGGGAGCTAAGAAGTGCTCTGGAAGAGATTGATAGACTCAAGCTGAAATGTAGAAAACAAAAGGAAATTCTCCTCAAGTATGTACGTGAAGAACAGAATTCAGAAGTCCTTATGCAGCTAAAGATAGAGCTTGAAGAAGCCAAGAAGATAGAGGATGTGTTACTTAAGCAAATCATGGAGAAAACTCAGGAACAAGAGAAGTTGGAAGAAGAAGTAGTATGGTTCAGGAAGAAACTAGAAAATTCTCAAAGGAAAGTGGCTATAAATTACTCTCAAACAACAAGCTCTAGTAAGTTTAATGAAATTATAGTTGCTCAAAGATCTCCTATGATAAAAATTGGAATAGGCTATGAAGGAGAATCAAGTAAAAGAAAAGAAAAGGAAAACAGAGAGATTATTTTTGTAAAATAAAAGAAGGATGATGAAGCAGTTCAAATAATTCCTACAAAAGAAGAAAATTGTAAGGAGGGAGACAAAACCCAGAAAAATCCTCTAATAACAAAGAATGAAAGAAATACTCAAACAACAGAAAAAGATTCATATACCCCTGAGTATGTCAAATTTGGAAGCCATCAAAGGAGATTCTTCCCTCCTATGAAAAATGCCACTTGTTATGTCTCCCACAAGCTGGGACACATTGCGGCATACTATCATGCAAGGAGGAGTGATCCAAACCAGCAAAATTTGCAAACAGTGAAGAGACTTTCTCAAGCAAACAAATGGAGAAGACAACATTACATCAGGTATGCAAATAATTTCTATGGTTACTGTTTTTATTGTAAGGAATTTGGCCATAAAATTATTGAATGTAGAAAGTATGGACAAATATTGATGTTCAACACCTCAAGGAGGTATATGAATCAAAGAAATTTTGTTCATACTCACAATTCTGCAAAAATTATGATCAAATGCTGTGTATGCAATCAAGTTGGACATATGCCTTCCAAATGTCCTTTTAAAGGATGTGATTCATCATCTCACAAAAGTTACCAAACAAAAGGATGCTTCCAGTGGAAAAAGAAGGTGAATAAGTGTGACCTGGATCTAACTGCTCAAGATCTGAAAAGCCAATGGTATCTGGACAGTGGCTGCTCAAAGCATATGTCTGAAGATAGGAGAAAATTTGTAACGTTTGATGAAAGGAAAACTGGTAATGTTACTTTTGGCAATGATAAATAAGGAAAAATCAAGGGAAAGGGCTCAGTTAGCTTAGATAATGGCAGAGGTAAGGCCCAAGATGTACTATTTGTAGATGGGCTGAAAGCAAATTTGCTGAGTGTCAGTCAAATGTGTGATAAAGGTTGCGAAGTTCTTTCTAGAGCACAAGACTGTGAAGTTAGATCAAGCACTACAGGTAAGAGTCTGCTCAAAGGTGTTCAAACAGAGAGCAATGTTGAAATTGTGAAAGAGGAAGATGAAGCATGCCATCTTAGCAAACTTGAGGAGTCATGGTTATGGCATAGGAGATTGGGACATCTCAGCTTCGATCATATCATCAAACTGAGCAAGAAGAAAGCAGTCAGAGACATGCCAGAAATAAAAAGGCCTTCTAATACCATATGAAAATCTTGTCAATTGGGTAAACAGACCCACACATATTTTATGGCCAAAGATGAGTTATCAACAAGAAGACCACTCCAGCTTGTGCACATGGATCTGTGTGGACCTGCAAGAACTAAAACACCAAGTGGAGAATCCTACTTCATGCTGATAATAGATGATTTCTCCAGAATGACATGGGTTTCATTTCTCAAGAATAAATCGGAAGCTTTGGACAAATTCAAAATATTCAAAGAATTAGCAGAAAAACAAACAGGATGCAAGCTAAAATGCATCAGATCGGATAGAGGAGGTGAATTCACAGATTATGACTTTGCAGATCTATGCAATGAATATGGCATAAAGCAACAATTTACTATTGCAGGGACACCTCGGCAGAATGGAGTAGTAGAGAGACAAAACATATATGTTCAACAAATTGCTAGAGCCATGATGCAAGAGAGTAATATTCCTCAAACCTTCTGGGCAGAAGCAGTGCACACAGTGGTGCATATCCTTAATAAATCTCACTTAAGGCCAAGCAGTGACAAGACTCCCTATGAACTATGGCATGGAAAGCCAGCTTCAATCAAACATTTTAGAATTTTTGGAAGCAAGTGTTATATAAAGAATAATGATGAAAATATTGGGAAATTTGATGCAAGAGAAGATGAAGGTATTTTTCTAGGATATGCTTCCAAAAGTAAAGGGTACAGGTGCTACAACAAGACTCTTCGAAAAATAGTAGAAAGTATTGATGTGAGATTTAATGAAGAACTTCCAAACAATACAACAGATACAGACTGTTTCAGTCCATCAGAGAACCATGAAGAAGAAAACCAAAATGATGATGAAACAAGAAAGACAACAAAAAATGCAGAGCTAAGCTCGAAAGCCCCCTCAAGATGCACTCAAAAGAATCATCCTGAAGATCAGATCATAGGAGACAAGAAAGTAGGGGTCCTGACAAGAAGGAAGCTAACAGAACAAACATAAGAGGTATACATAGCCATGTTATCACAGATAGAGCCAAAGAGATTTGAAGAAGCCATCAAGGACAAGTATTGGGTGAATGCTATGAATGAAGAATTAGACCAAATTGAGAAAATCAATACCTGGGAACTAGTTCCTAGACCCACAGGGAAAAATTTCATAGGCTCAAAATGGATATTCAAAAATAAAATGAATGAGGAAGGACATGTAATCAGGAATAAAGCCAGACTAGTTTGCAAAGGATATTCACAAATCAAAGGGCTTGATTATGATGAAAATTTTTCCCCTGTAGCTAGAATGGAAGCCATCAGAATATTTCTGGCCTTTGCGTGCTACCAAGAATTTAAGTTATATCAAATGGATGTGAAATCTGCATTTCTGAATGGAGATCTAGAAGAAGAAGTCTACATGGAACAACTAGAAGGTTTCTCTCTAACAGACAAAGAAGACTATGTGTGCAGACTAAAGAAAGCTCTATATGGACTGAAACAGGCTCCTCGTGCTTGGTACTCAAGACTGGATAAGTATTTTAAAAAACAAGGCTTTAAGAGAGGTGGAGTAGACAACAATCTATACATAAAAGCCCATGAAAATGAACTCCTAATCATTGTAGTGTATGTTGATGACATTATGTTTGGAAGCAACAGAGATGAACTAGCAAAAGGGTTTTCTGAGGAGATGAAATCAGAGTTTGAGATGTCCATGATTGGAGCACTCAGTTTCTACTTAGGACTTCAAATCCAGCAAAAGAACACAGGTACATTCATCTCACAGGAAAAATACTTGAAAGAAATGTTGAAAAAGTTCAAAATGGAGGACTGCAAACCTGTGTCAACTCCCATGATCATGAGATGGAAGCTGTGTGTTGATGATGGATCTGCAGATATAGATCAAAAAATCTACAGATCCATGATAGGAAGTTTGCTGTATCTAATAGAATCAAGACCAGACATCATGCTAGCAGTAGGACTAGTGACTAGATATCAAGTAGCACCTAAACAAAATCACCTTCTTGCAGTCAAAAGAATATTCAGATATCTACAAGGAACTACACAATATGGGCTTTGGTATCCTAAAGGAAAAAAATTCACTTTGACAGCATACACAGATGCACATTGGGCTAGCTGTGTGGATGACAGGAAAAGTACAAGTGGAGGTGCATTCTATCTAGGAGAAAGTATGGTGGCATGGTTAAGCAAGAAAAAAACATCTATCTCTCTATCTACAACAGAAGCAGAATATATAGCAGCAGCAGCATGTTGTACACAAGTCATGTGGATGAAGAAAACCCTCCAAGACATGAAGGTGAGCACTGATGAAAGTATATCAATCAAATGTGACAATAAAAGTGCTATAAGTATATCAAAAAATCTTGTGCTTCACTCAAAAAATAAACATATCCCAATCAAGTATCATTTTCTCCGAGAACAGGTGACTCAGAAGGTAGTAAATCTAGAATATGTACCAACAAAAGAACAGACAGCTGATATATTTACCAAACCTCTTGCTAGAGAACCATTTGAATATTTGAGAGATAAACTAGGGGTAGTATCTGTAGATGCTACTCTCTCATATAAAGAGAAAAGCATAGTTTCAGTGGGGAGAACAGAAATGAAGATATCATTCTAGGGGGAGATCATCCAACAAGGAAAGCATGAAATAGGTCCTCAGGGTCAAAGGATTATGGAAAGAATACATCCAGCATAAGAGAGTCAATGAAAAGGCTAAAGGGTCTGAATTTTAGATTTAATCCAAAGTTTGGAGTAGCAGGGTACAAAGTCAGAAGATCTCAGAGAGAGGAAATGCAAGAAATATTGAAAAATGATAAAAAAAGGGATACAATCTACACTAATGAAATGCGAAACCCCTTTCCATTGATGTCAAAGGGGGAGGAAGAGCTAGCAACAGAAGAAAGGGTCTTAAAAGGAAAGCAGAGGAAGTGTATTTCCATCAATGCCAAATGGGGAGACTGTTGGAAATGTTATCATTGATGGCAAAGGAGTTAGCAAAGAGGCATCAGAGAAAGCAGCAGACAAGGAAAAGAGGCAGGCTAGGAAGTTGATGAAACAAATTTGATATAAAAGAGCTTTTATTTCAATAAGAAATTGTACGAGAACCAGTGATGTTTAAACTCTGTAATAAGGGTCTCCGTGTGATTCACCTTTTGAAGTATGTGGATGTGGGCACAATGATGTAACTTCGCTCTATTCAAAGAGAAATATTGGAAACTGTTAATCGAGGACAGTCCTGCGAAAAGGAATGCGTAGAGAACTTGGCCAGAACCAGAAAATCCTCTGCTTGCCTATATAATGATGAAAGTGTATGGAGAATTTGCGTTAAAACCTATGTTGAGGGTAAAAGACCACTGGTCGAATGAGGCGCCTATTGTATGACGAAGAGTATTTCTGTTGAATGCCTATATATAGAATACGCTGTAAATAATGGCCCTGCACACATTGTTGAAACTATGAAATACCGAGGGTGGTTGCCGTGAACCCAACCCTGTGGGGGTCATTTTAATTGGACATTTTACATGGCTTGTATCCATGTTTTTGAATACAACCTAGAATTTGACAATTACTCTAAGAGAAACAGAGCGATGACGGAACAAAGGAATGGAACCTTGAGAAAGAAGAGCGGAACTCATAAATAATAAAGGCGGATGGAACCTTGAGCGAAGGAGAGGAACCATGAGCGGAGTGAACAGTAAAGGTGGGATTCATGTTTTCATCGCACCACTTTCGATAGGCAATGGTATTCAAGAAATCAGAGGATTCCATAGAGCGGATGACACGTGGCATACGGCGGGGTCCCAAAAACCACTCATATCGCACATTATCGTTCGTGCATCTACACCAAGCGATATCTATCGGATCGTGTGGAGCAAGGTGACGTGTTCTCTGCCGTCAGATATGAAGGGTCGTTTAAGCGCTGGGGTCCAGTCCAACACGCATCTATTGAATGTTAACTCGTGTGCAAGTTAACCAAGCGATATCTGTTGAATCAGCTGAAGTAGTGTGACGGGCTTACAACCGATGGATCATGATCGAAGTTACATAGAGGTATGTTAAATGCTAGGGACCGAACATTATAAAGATTAGTGCTAAGATTTTATCTATGCCAAGGTTTATTTACGAGTGTTAACATTTGAGTTAGGAATGATGTATAATATATGTGGATACATTACGCCTAATGAAAAGACCGAGGTTATTAGCCAACGTTTATTTGTTGTTTATAAAATAATCAAAATATAAATGTATGGAACAGTGTGGGATGAATTTTTATGGAAAAGGAGAAAGAAGAGGAGAACGTGCAGAGATGAAAGTTCGGTGAACAGGAATATGTATAGGAATGAATTGGACAGGTAAATAAGCACAGAAAACAACAAAATATGCAAAATACAGTGAACAAAGTATGCAGGACAACTGCATGACTGCTACAGAAAGGACAAAACCAACAAGCCAAGGGCTGAGTGAAGTTTATATACTGTAACTAAAAATGTAAATGTTTTATTTGTTTTCTATTGTTTGTGATGCAAAGGCAAGTATCCTAAGGAAAATAAAAATCCCACTGTAACATGGAGATTTGTACATATTGTTATAATTTTAAATAAGATGAACAAAGGAATGAGAAGACAGAAGTCAAAGAGTCATGGATGTGCACTCCAAATTCCTTGTGGAATACAAACAATCATGTAATGAACTCCATATATAATATCAACTTAATATTCATAATAGAAGAAGAGAGAGTAAGGATAGAGAATGAAAAATATAGAATATTGAGGTAGAGAAGATAAGGAAGAGAGGAGCAGAAAGAGATGCTATAGAACAGAGCTGATATCTGAAGTAAATCAGCAAACATTTCTTGTGATAAATTGAGGAAGTTGGAGGTTCCCTATCAAGTTGAAACTTGATAGCTGTCAGTTGTAGCTGACTAAGGTTGGAGCCTCTTGTAGGTTGGTGCCTGCAGAAAATTGAAGGGAGTTGGAGCTTCCTTGCAAGTTGTAGCTTGCAGAATTGAGGTTGGAGCCTCCTATGGGTTGGAACCTACAGAGAAACAGTGGTGAGAGGGAGTTGGAGCTTGCCTTTGCATCACAACAATAATAAAATGAGGTTTTCTCCCTTTATGGGTTTATGCTTATATCTGTTGTCTCTATCTGTGTTACCTGTGTACTGAGATGATTTTCCAAATCTGCATAATGTTTGATGCTCTCATAATAATTTTGATGACACATTAATTCAATACTTGCTGCAACATATTAATATTGTTCATGTACGAAGGTTGATTATAAAAATAATTTGTAAATAAGCTAATGAAAAATTTAAAAAGCTCATGTATGTGTTAAACTGATTCACCCCCCCTCTCAGTTTAACTAAGATTTCAACAGAGGTTACTATGATGTGATTCAACTCCCCATTTATAGTTATGGAAGTGGAACCAACATATCTAAACAAAATTGACCTTCCACACATGCTACAGAACCTCCAGGAGCCAACCAATCCTTCTAGGTGACCAACCCTTGAGGAAAAATAATTTTTCAATGATATATACCCTCATTTGCTCCCTTAACAAGAAAATCATGCAATTTTAGGCTTCTAGTCTCTCCCACAACAAGAAAAGCCGATGACTGTGGACTTTTCTAGTTAGTTATGTGCTAGAAACCCTAGGTTATGTGCTAGTTTTTCATGCCCAGGACCTAGGACATTGCCCAAAACTTCATGAAAACTTCAGGAATGATAAATAAAATGGAAACAAAGGTACTAATAAAAATATTAATACAAGTAATTGATCTGACCCCTACTAGCGATGCCATGAACTTCGTCAAACATGTCACAAATATGCAATATACATGTCTTAACCACATATCTAAGAGTAGGGGTCTCATATTTATATAAGATTCGTAAATAAGCATTGATGCCTTATCATAATAGTTGAATTATCATATATTAGGACATACATATATATTGTACATTCATTTTCTAATCAAAATATGATGAGAACCATACACCAAGTTTGTCATGAAACATACTCATAACCAACACATAAAAAAGAAAGATATAACATCCATAAAATCCACATATCAGCGAGTAAATTTACACATAAAATACCAAGGAGAGGAAAATATTATTAATGGATGCATAAGCTAACTAGGTTTGAGAATTCCATGTACCACTCGACCATATATTGGATGAACCAAATATTTCTTTCAGCCAATCACCCCATTTCCATATTCTAAACATGAATGTGGGACTAATAACTAGAAATAAACCAGGGCTTCTCAATGCTAAACAACCTCACCCTCATAAATAGAACCATGATTTAACACAATCCCCACTAGATCACTAGGCCCTATGAGGTCTCCACCCTTTTTTCTTTACCATGTATACCACCATTATAGGTCAAGGGATTCCTAGGCCCAATCAAGGGTACAACCTCTAGGCTTTACCATATGTCATGCCACTCACCAGTCAAGGAATCCTAGGCCCACTGAGGCACACAAGATTCGACTTTACGATCACCCACAGTCCAGTTTAAGGGTTACTAAGCCAAGGGTTTACTATAATCCACAACTCGTTTCAAGGATCACTAGGCCATATTTTCTTTTAGAGACCACCTCACTCAGTTTCAAATCCATTTGGCAATCCAGCTCACCTAAAACATGAGAACACCATCACATCATGAATATTCGAAAATGGAAAGGCAAGGATGAAAAACACTGTCACACTTGGAAAATCCCATGCCAATGACAATAAGAGAACCAAATACACACATGCCTGTACCATGCATGCCGAATATAGCAAGAGAATCATACATACAAATCAATTCCCACAAGTAATCCTACTATAGTTGCTTGATCCTTCTCTTCTTTTATTTCCTTTGCCTTCTTTTTTCTTCATTTTCCTTCTTGATATAATGCTAGAGTGCTCCAATAAAAATTTATGTTTCCAAGATTTAGAGAGAGAGAGAGAGAGAGAGAGAATAGAAAGAGAGTGTTGGGTGCAGGAATTACAGTTAAGAAAACTCCTTCAACACTTAATTGTCAAACCAGTGGTTTCGTAAACTTAGAGATGAAGCACAGGAAATGCTAGAAATGGTATGAACTTTTCCTATCTCTATTCCTACTTTAATTTAAATCTTGCAAAATCGAAAAGAATGATCACACACCAATTTACACCAAAGAAATATTAGTGTTGGAATATGAAAAAAAGTACTTTGTGAAGAAACCAACGAAAGTAAATTTCAAACTTCTACAAACAATCCTAATTACTGAAGTAAAATTCTATGTTTATCTTTAATATATTTTTTAAGAGATTAACAATTGGGCCCTTGAAGAGATCTGCCTTCTTTAAGGATTTTACTTCTTGCACTAAGTTGTTATTCCTCTACTCCTGCAATCTACTTGCAATAGTACATGCACAAGGTTTATGTGCTAGAAGTATCTTTTACACTTATACTGGAGATTTATGTCTTTATGTAGGTGCTCTCAGCCGTAGGACTAGAGGACTCTTTTCCTATATTAGGATATTGGTTCCTATAATGGAACATAGGTTCCTGCACCAAGTTTTCCAATTACTTTCAGGAAAAATTAAAGAGTGTGCTAACTATAAAAATAATTTGCAAATGAGAAAAAAACTCAAAAATAACTTACACAAAAAAAATAATGCTTCAACCAAACTAAAATTCGAAATAAAAATGAACTTCAGAAGCCAAAACACACTTTCTTCAATCAAGGAACTCTTTGATGTAGTCAAAGAAATTATTTAAGTATGACAACAAGCTTTATCCCTATAATAGTTACCCACATAAATCATATTTTCCTTTTAATATTTTTAGCTCTGAAAGGTTCACTTTAATAATTCAAAATGAGTTTTAATCCTTTCCTTAAAAGTGTAAAGTGCAGGTACAGGTCAATGCGTTGTAACATCATTCATTCTTTATTACCAAATCATATCTAACCCATAATATTTTAACTCTATATATTAAAAATACTTCTATCCTATAATGAACACTCAGTTGCAGAAATTTTTCGAATCTATGTGAAAGAAAGGAATAAATTTTTTTGTTGTGATGAACCAACAAAATCAAGTTGTGGAATTGTAAATGCACTAGTGAAAGAATAACATGCTTGCACGATCCAGGCAGAAGTGAACTAAGATTTGGAAAAGTAAATTACTGAAGGTAAATCAAACTTAATTAACATTCACACCAAGGATCTGTCACACATTGACTATCAATGAAATCAAACCATAAATCTTGTGAAAGAATGAGACATAAGCTTAATCCACGCTTTGCATTTAAATGAAATCAACGCAAACCTTTGATGAAACGAAAGAGAAAGGGAGAACGAGATGGGTTGGATGGGCCCTGGCCAACTAGCTCGTATCCCATTTTAGGAAACTTGAAACTTCAGCACTCAATGATGCATCAATAAAGAATTAAAGCATAGGATGAAACTAACATGGCGCAACTCCTTTGTATTAATTTCAAATCAGAAAATGTACATCCTGAGATCGAATCCAGCCCAGAACAAGGGTAATAACAGAAAAATCAAAATTTCACCAGAGTTACAGTAGAATTTTATCGCTCGCTAATTACTATCTGAAATATACATTTTATACAACCCTTAGGCCTTCGGCCATAACAAAATTACATACACTCATTCGAATCCAAGCCTTTCGGCTGAAAAAAATTAACAATATCATTACAAAATAGGCCTGCGGCTATAACAAAGTGCTAATCTAATCATTGTCTGGTGACCTAATCTCAACAATATCCTTGAATTTCCTCCGTTCCGAGTCCAAATCGAGATGAACGCGAAAGAACAACACAAATACGAACGATATTCCCATGTTAGGTAGTGAGATGTCATGAGAGTTTAGGAGCAAGTGGTTTCCAATGGTGCAGGAATCCTACCTACACTCGACCATGCTAATGAAATTATTAATACATTTTCCTATCAAATAGTTTATTGGATAAATTATTAGTTGCAAGAAATATTAAAGGCATAAAATCTATTAAAATGATTAATTAAGTGTTTTGTAAACCTTAAATATGAAATATAAAGCTAGTGCAGGAATATACATGTTTTTTGGAATAGTGCAGGAATAAAGAGGTTTGCGAGGATAGAATAGAGGTCTAAGTTTGTGGTTTTGAAGTAGGAAGGGGGTAAAAAATGAAGCATTTTAGCCTACTAGCATCCTCCCATCCCTAATATGTTTTGTTTCCTCACACAACCTTTACCTGCTACAAAAATCAAAACAAGGAGCCTCCCTTCAATCCTGAACTTCTATACTGATCCTTTCTTTGACTGTCTTCATCTTCTTACCTCAAGCTTTCTTGAGTCACTTGGTCACCTTTTTAAGACAGTTAAAGCACCTTGAGGCCCAAAACTTCCATATCTTGACTTGTCTTTTCTGCTCCTTGAATCCTTCTGCTAATTTTGTAATGTCTTGCTTCTTCATTGTATCTTGCTCCTTCATGGCTTGGTTTAATGCTTCCAAGCCATGAACTCACTGCTCGAGCTCTTCTATCTCACTGTTCAGATAGAGGGTGGAATTTTTTGTCCCAACTCTCCAGGTGTAAGCATATTTTTTGCAATTGATTCTAAACATGTGCCATCATCACCAAGGTCAAAGTTATCTTGGCCACCTAGTTCCTGCATTTCAATATCATCAAGGGATTCAATTCCTGGAGCTTCAATGTCACCAAGGGTATTAGAACCCAGAACTTCCATATTACCAAGGGTATCGGTGCCCTACACATCCATATTACTAGGGGCTTTAGTACCCTATGTATCCATCTCACTAGGGGTTTCAGTACCCTGCTCATCCAGCTCACCAGGGGTTTAAGTACCCTGCGCTTCAAAATTATCGAGGGCTTCAATATGAGGTGCCTCATCTTCTACCGAACCCTCTATCATGTCTCTGCTTGCACTCATTGTCATTTTTATCTTATTTATCTTATGAAGGAAGGCCGACAGGGGTATTTCATCCTACTTCTCTGCATAACCTTCATTAACCACTATATGAGCCGTTGCCTCAGCGAGAACCAAGAGGTTATGGTCACTTGGGGAAGTAGGTGGTGAATTGTCCAACAATATCTGGGAGGTTGACTGAACATGACCCGCCCCCAAAGAGGCGGTCCTTTTCTTAGCTGAGCTCCTGGTCATTCGTTTTACTAAGGACAGAGTTTCTTTGAAAAATCACTCCTCTACCTACACTAGTATTTCCTTGCTATTTGTGTCGGTAGGGCACAAGGTCAAAGTCTCTCCCTTTCCTTTTTTGCTAGCCTTCTTTTTTCCAGATGACTTCCCTACACCTCATCCTTGAAACTCCTTAAAAAATTATTTCCAGGTCACATTTTTGACCTCTAGCTCCTTCTTAACTAAAATTGCGATCAGCTCATGATGATAAAACTTGCATGCAACCTGAATTGACTTCACTCTCTGAACACTTTTCGCCATTTCTCGAAGCTCCTAAGCAGATAATAAGGGAAATTGATGAGTTTTCTCAACTCAAAATGCAACAGAAAACGTATATGATACAGGAAAGACAATGAATAATGACCCTCGCAAGTAAGAAAATTCAGCAATATGTTAAGGAGGTCTTTCCATTTCCTGAGCATAGCGTTGTGTGGAAGCCCTTTCTTCCAGTCCACCTCTAGCTTCCGTCCGACCTTGAATCAACACCATCACTTCTTCTCAATCTTCTCCTTATTAAACCATTGTTCACCCACTATTGCTAAGCTTGTAGCTTGAGATATGGATTCTTCTGTGACTGAAAATTCCAGTGAGCCTACGTTGGCTCTACTTCCATCAAATGTCCTAGCAAATTCTAGTCCCACGGCCATATCAAATATTTAAATGTTTGGAAAAAATGGGAAAAACCAAGATTCCTGTAGTATTGCAAGACTTTTTCTATACTCGGCCATTTGCTCTCTTTCCTTCACAGATAGTGGTTTGATCCTTACATGGGCCATTTATGTTTGAATTCACCCCAAATATCTATCTAAAACTCATAAAATTATCACAATGAAGAATTCAAAGGGTCTGCCGAGAGATTTATAATGGTAGAGCCATCCACCCACCACCCTATTAGCCATCTTCCATTCAACCACGCTCCATCATTAAAATTACAACTTCAGGATTGATGCACACACGTATCGGTCCAAGTACATGTAGGAAATGATGATTGGAAAAGGCAGAGGTTTATGCGATGATGCGATGTAACGGTCATGCACGATCAGATTATGAGGTAAGGCCATCATTGACAGGTGATGAATTTTTTTCCAAAAAGAGGTAAGTATTGGGTTTTGGGTGAATCCTACTATCTACATTCACTTAATGATTCACATAAGGTGTACTCAGTACTCATAAAAAATATGAGATTTCATAACCTAAAATATCTTGTACTTAAATGATTTCTTCCTAAATTAGTAAAGGATAAAACAAAGTTTTAACCATAACTCAAATTATTAGATTCCATGGTCTATCAATGGTGTAGTCATTCTATCTGCAAAAACTAATTATGAAACAAAGATAAACTTTCCAGTGTGCATTTTTACACTAGGTGTTCCTAAATTTTATTAAATATTATTGCAATGGGACCATGTTTTTTCACATTCGGGTGTGCTCAGGGGTGTGAATATTTGTACTAAATTTGCCTGCACTAATTTTGTTTGCATTGAACCTTCCTACACTTAAACATGTCTACATTGATCATTTATGCACTTGAACACACATTCCTGCACTAGGGATTTATATAGCATCTAATATAAAAAGGGAACCAAAATAAAATCTGATAGAATATAATTCATAGGTTGGATTAAAAAAATTTCTTGAATATACAAGGGATTTTTTATTCGCCATTATTTGGTTTTGAGCATGCCTTATGATCTGACTTGTGAGTTCACATCAGATCCTGCAGTCAATCCATGAGGGAAAAAAGAAGTGGGAAAGGGGTAATTTCCAGAATGGGAAGGAATATTACGACATGGATTCCAAGAGTGAAACCATGAAGAGGGATAAACGAAAAATGGATTTGGGAAAAAAAATTAGTGGAAAAGAGGGAAATACGAAATCAAATAGAGATAGTTTCTTTGGAAAATTGGGGGGGGGGGGGGTGGTGGGGTTCATTACAGGATTAAAAGAAGAAAAATAGCAGGAAATTATGAAACGAGAAGAAGAAGAAGGGCATAATTTTATCTTTAAAATTTGCATGTACTGGTGCTGGAAAAAGTAAATACAGCGGGAATTGAGAGTTTCTTGAATAAAAATTTCCATGCCAGCTATCCAAAACTTGGATAAGGGCTTGGTTCCTACATCTGAACATGCTTCTTCTCGGTGACAACCAACACATCTAAAAATCAAGAAACATTCCCTTTCTATTAAAGTTTTTATCCTCTTACCAGCATGTTGGTTTTCAGGTTGATCCTTCTACAATCATGCCAGTTAATTGATTTTCATAATTACAGGAATACTTTTTTTTTCTTCATTTTTTTTTTTCATTTATTTATTTATTTTTATTGTTTTGTTTCAAGAAAAGAAGGAATTGTATTTTCAATAGGTTTTTATTTCCACCTACCATCTCCTTTTGAATTGTTGTTGGACTTGCTGCATAAAAATTTCCTTAGTGATGGGCTAAAAACATACCTTCAATCTATGGCCATTCACCATGAATACTAAATTTCGTTCATCAATATTTTTGAATTGTACCACTCCATTTTCAAAAAATTTGACCACCTCATAAGGTCCCATCGAGCGTGTATGGAATTTCCCCTTAAAATATTTAAATATGGAATCGTAAAGGAGTACGTAATCAACTGGTTGGAACTAATTTTTTCGGATAGACTTGTCATTCCATTTCTTGTGCTATTGTTGAACCAATGTATTCTACTGAACAACATCCCTTCGCAATTCATATAACTCATTCAACTGTAGGAGACTCTATTGTTGTGCTTCTGAGAGGTCTAGTCGCAACTGAACTGTAGTCCTGAAGGTCTTAATCTGAAATTCTATCGGCAAAAGGACTTGTTTCCTATATACTATCTCATATGGTGTGTGTCCTGTGTTGTTTCTCCAAGTGGTTCAATATGCCCACAAGGCTTCCGATAATCTGCTAGCCCAATCCTTTCTATGCATTCTCATTGTCTTCGTAAGGATGGATGCAATTACCTTGTTTGTGGACTCCACCTGACCATTTGCTTGCGGGTGATACAGCGTATATTTCTTGTGCCAAATGTTGTACTTCTCCATCACACCTGGTACCAGATTAGAAATAAATTGCGGTCCATTCTCAGAAACAATCTCTTAAGGAACACCAAATCTAGTAAAGATCTCATTAAAAATAAAACCAACAAAATTTTTTTCAGTAACAAAAGAAACAACTTTAGCTTCTACCCATATTGTAACAAAATATGTGCAAACCAAGATATGATTTTTATTTAATGATGTCATATTTATTGGTCCTAGAAAATCAGTAGCCCATTTTTTAAAGGGCTCAATAATAACCCGAGGACATAAAGTAATCTCATTGGTTTGATTGGGTTGGCCCATTCTTTAACATCTATCACATCACTTGAAATATTTTTTGGCATCCTTAACGAAGGAGGGAAAAAAATAGCGAGCTCTTAAAATTTTGTATGCAGTTCACTTATCAACGAAGTGGTCTCCGCAAGGTTCATCATGAGTATATTTTAAGATTTCAAACAATTTTTCCTCTCTTACACACCTACGGATAATGAGGTACGACCCAGTGTAAAAGAGGTATCCTTGAACCCAAGAATATGCAACACTTTTCTGTATAATGTTTCACTTTTCACAAGAAGATAAGTGAGGTGGTGTTTTTCTAGTGACTAAATAGTTAGCTATGTTAGCGAACCACGGGGATTCTCATGACACAGCAAAAAGGTGTTCGTCAATAAAATTATCATCAACATGAATTAATTCACTAGGATTATTTAATCTTGAAATATAATATGCTACAACGTTAGATTTTCCTAGTCTATCAACAACAATAATATTAAATTCCTGCAACAATGGTAACCACCTACTCACTCTACCACTAGTTAATAGTTTATTCATAAAATATTTTATCATGGAATGATCCGTATGCACAAATGCTTCATACCCTGTAATGTAGTGTATGAATTTTTTAATAGCAAAAATTATAGCTTAAAAAACTTTCCCAGTGACTGTGTAGTTTAGTTCGATGGGTGACAAGTTTTTTCTGATGAGGTAGATAGCATAGGACTATTTTTCTTATTCTTTTCATAAAGCTACACCAATGGCAGTATCTGAGGCATCAGAGGAAATGTGAAATGGAAGGGACTAGTTTGGTCCTCTCAAATCTAGTGCATGTACTATTTTTTCCTTTAATGTCTCAAAGAACTGTTGGAAAGCTTTAAACAAAGAAAAATCACTATCCTTAGCTAAAAGTAAAAAAAGGGGGTAGCTATCCTAGAGAAGTTCTCAATGAATATCCTATAGTAGCCTGCATGTCTTAGGAAACCTCTCACTTCCCTTTGAGTTTTCGGTGCAGGAAGACTCAAAATAATTTCTATCTTTGCAGAGTCGACCTGGATACCTTTGTCAAAAATTATTTTAGCAAGAAATACTACTACCTTGCACATTAATCAACACTTTTTTTCACTCAAGGCAAGACTATCTTTTTGGAAAAGAAGAAGCACTTTTTCTAGATTTTTGAGGGCCTCCAGAAATGAATCACCAAACATAGAAAATTCATCGATATAGATTTCCACAGAGTCAAGGTCAGCAAAAATGTCCAAGGCTACCCTTTGAAAGGTAGCTGGGGCATTACATATCCCAAAGGGGAGCACTCAGTAAGAAAATGTACCCCATGGGCATGTAAAGGTGGTTTTGTCTTGATCCTGGGGTGTGATCTCTATCTGGTTGTAACCACTAAAGCCATCTCGAAAAGACAAGTACATCTTACCAGCAAGGGTATCAAGCACCTAATACAGAAAAGGAAGTGGGAAGTAATCCTTAAGAGTGGCTTTGTTCAATTCTTTGTATTCAATGTAAATTCACCATCTCCTATCTTTCTTTGAGATTAGTACCAATGAAGAGACCCACTGGCTGTTAGAAATAGCATAGATAAAATAAAAATTTAAGAGTTTTTGTAATTCTTCCTTTACAACATCTCTTAGAGTTGGGTTCATACGCCTTTGGGGTTCTTGAACATGCCGGGCTCCCTCCTTAATATATATATGGTGAGTACAAGTTTCAGGATGGATGACTTTCATATCTTTGTAACCCCATGTAAAGGAATCAATATGGTTTCACAACAAATTCACAAGATTCTCTTGCTGGGAGGAATCCAAGTCTGAATTGATATGCAAAGATTATCCTGGACTAATCTCAATAGGACTGGTATTAGGCTCAAGAGTACACAAAGGTGATGCTAGAGATGGTTATGAGGAAGGTTGGGAATCACGACTTTCTTGAAAATCTAGACTAAATATTTGGCTCAATGACTCAAAACTGGGCATGGTATCTAGATTATTCAGGAAGTCTTATATGTCACCCTCTTGAGATGACTCAGCACAATGATGCAGCATAGAGACAGACTAAGTCTCTTTTCCACTATTGTAATCTAGCCACAAAGTGTCTCAGAACTCCTGAATGGATATAGTGGGTGGATATATGGTGACCTTCTTCCTAGAATCTGCATGGGAAATATAAATGACCCCAGAACGACATCCAATGTAGGCATCGACTGCAGCAATCCATGGTCGTCCCAAGATCAAGGGATGTTATCCCACACAATTCTTTGGCTAAATCACAATGAAGTCTACGTGATATTCCCAAGAATCTAATGAAATGACCACATCATCTAACACCCCTTCCAACTTGATTTTAGATTTGTCTGCCAATTCAAGAATGATGGGAGTAGGATGAATATGAACCAACCCAAGTTGATTCATGGTTTGATTGGTCATAGCATTAATGGCTACTTTTTGGAATGGGGTCTCCTAACAAGATGTGAAACTGGTCCTTTTTTGTTCTCTTGGATTATATTTAATATAACACAAGGGTTTTGGGGCGGGTCAAAGCCCCAAACGCATTGTAATGGGTTAAAGGGTAAACTAGGGGTCCGAAAACCATGGGTTGCAGACCATAGGCATGTTAAAGCTAGATTGTTATAAATAGAGAGGCATTTTTTATTGTAAGAGGAAGGATTTGATAAGCTATTGATGCGACTTGTTGGGGTTTTTGGGGAACAGACTCCTGCTAGTTGTGTGTGCGGAGATCCTAGTCTAGATGTGTGCGGACCCTGCTGCTGTGTGCGTAGGTTGGGAAGGGAATTGCAAGGAAAGGTTGATGAATGAATGTGCAGGATTATTAGATCTAAATCTGTGAGTACTATTGAATGAATTGCTAGTAATTAATGTTTTATGGTTTGTATATTGAATGATTGGATTCGTTCCGCTCTGGTTATATCATGTTGTGAAAGTTTGTGTATTGAGTTGGATCTAGATCTGTTCTGTTATGGTTATGTAGCGTTGTGTTGATGTTATGAAAAGAATATAATTTTAGATATAGTGCATGTGGATGTAATTGGATACATATTTAACCTTGCGCAGAGACAAGGTAATCTGAACAGAATGCAGCCCTGCTTGCCTTACCCTTCCTTTCTTAGGGTGCAGAAACCTAGTTCCAGCACCCACCCATACTACTTTGAGTGAGACTATGACCTGCGCAAGTGGGTCGCTGCTGAAATGGCTAGTAGTATAGGGGTTTGTTGGAAAACCTTGCACACCGAACCTAGGTCAGGACCCCTCAAGCCAAAAAATGGTTCTGTTGCCGGGACCGGAAGAGATTTGAGAACGAGATTGAGTAGTGGCATTAGAGATCTAGCGTAGGGCTGAATGAGCCAAGGTACATCGCGTAATAGTGAGAACTATCGAAACAGGCGAGAGGAATATTTCCCTGCCCATAGTCCGTCGAGACCTACATGAAATTCGTCAACCGCCTCGACGCTAGGGCCTCAGGAAGGTAAACCGGAGAAGCCCATGGTGGCACACTTAAAAGTACCAACCTTTAAAGGATAAGTCGATGAGGACCTATAATTATTTTGGTTCGTGGCCGATTCAGTATGGACGGTGCAAGGGGTGGTAAGTGATACTGTAAAAAGAGCGCAGCTATCCTTGTCTTTTGAGGAAAGGGCGTTGGATTCGTATATGTGTTACATATCTCAAAACAGAAACACAACACTTAAAAATATTAAGGATGCCCTAAAACAACAATTCCAGAAACCAAAATCCTATTCCCAACAGGTATCGGAAGTAAAAGACTTCAAGAAGGGAGCATCTGAGTCAGTTTGGGAGGCTGATCAACGGTTAAAGAAAGCAATTCGGGAAGGCGATTTCAAGTACGATGAAAAATAGCACACAGAATGGTTTATCGCTATGCTCCTACCTCACTTGCATATGCCCATGGGCCATCAGACTTTTGAATCACAAGAAAAAGCCTTCGAAGCTGCCATGAAACTTGAAGCTGCACCTAAGGATGACACAAGGGAAGGCATACAACAAATTTAGGCATAGCTCGGGGCCATGCACATGGAAATACAGAGCTTACGGATAGAGCGAGGGAAGGGGGTAACCATAAATGTTAGGTCCCTCTATTACTAGTATAGTCCCTTATTGTTATTAGTATAATCCCCTTATTATTATTATTGTACCCTTGTAACCCCCATTTTGTTATTATTGTGCCCTTAAATTATTATTGTTAGGTCGGCTAGGATTACATTGTGGCCCACTAGGATTACATTATGGCCACATGGACTCCTATATATAGAAAGGAGGTTTTGTAAATTGTATCATCCAAGATATGCTCATTTATGTAATGTATTGGAGGTTTCCCCCTCGAAGTGGCTTATTTCTAAGGCGTTGATATCTCTTTTCTTCTATTTTTGGAGCTGGTTACACAACATTTGGTATCAGAGCTTTGGATTCTAGGGTTTCGCTGCTCCAAATAGGTCATCGTGGCATTGTCACTATAACTTGTTTTATACAAAGCCTCAAAAGCTAAAAGTTTTAGGGTACGAAGCCGAAATCTTGAGGAACGTCGTCAAAATATTTCAGTACTTGGTTCGCAATATTGTTGGAGATATGATCTATGGAAGTCAGGTCTTTTTTCAGGCTCTTAAATAGGTCATCGTGGAATTTGCACTATAAATTTTTTTCTACGAAGTCTCAGAAGCTGAATTTTTCAGGGTGCAAAGCTGACATCCTAAGGAAACTCTTCAAAAAATTTCAGAGCTCGGTTCACAATATTTTCGGAGATATGATCTGTGGAAGGTAGTGCTTTTTGAGGCTCTTGAATTTCATCTCAAAGAGGTGATCGTGGGAAAATATTCATAACTCTATCTCTGAGCATTGGATTGGAGTTCCGTAAAAAGTGGTCACAATTAGACGAACTGTAGTTTCTTGTCTATCAATTTCAGATCCAAAGGATGAAACAGTGACAAGTGGAAAGTTGTACAAGTTCGCTCTACTGAACCAGTCCATAATTAGGTCATTGTAGGAGATTGGACACAAATTTGTCTTGGAGAATCCAAATCAGGTCAGACCTGTGGAATTCAAAATATAATTCAGAGGGCTACGTTGATACTAAAATTAAAATATTGAAGTGCTGCAATCATAGAGATAATCCAATTTCAAGATCGAGCTCCTCAAAAGCAAGAAAAAGGTGTGTATTTTTTTCCAAATTGCATAAGTCTTGAATTGATTCCAAGGGCATATTGTAGAATAGATAGCAGTATTGGGTTCTAAAAGATGCCCCGTAAAAATAATTCAACACCCATTAACCTTTTAGAAGGCTCTACTATGGCTCATGAAGATGAAGAATTGCAACATGATCTATCAAAATTACAAGAGCAAGTGCACCCAATTTCGCTCTCGCAAAGAGCAGCAAAAAATGAAATGGAAGTTTTGAAGAAAGGCATGGAAGCAAAGATGGATGGTGTGAAGAATAATATGGATGGTTTGAAGAAATGTGTGGAATATAAGATAGATGGAATGGAATCTAAGATAGATGGCATGGAGGTTAGCATGGAATCTAAGATGGATGACATGGAAGCTAAGATCGATGAGAAAATGGAAAACATGAAGAATGTTATGGAAGGTTTGACAAAGTTGATACAAGAAATTTTTCCTAATGGTGAAAAGATATTAGAAGATCCTCGTGATGAGAACAAAATAAATGTTAATCGTGATTTCATAAACTCTAATGTTGGTGGGAAGAACCACCATATTCCAAAAATGGATATGAGGAAGTTTGATGGAAAGGATTCTGTAACATGGATACTGCAGATGGAGCAATATTTTGATCTCCATAACATTCAAAACACACAAAAGGTACACATTGCAACTTTACATTTAGAAAAAAATACATTTGTATGGTATCGATGGCTTTGCTCCCGTAAAAAAATTGTCACTTGGTCAATTTTTACGGAGGAAATGATAGCACATTATGAGGATACGAAGAGAAACACCTTCTTTAGCCAATTGATAAATCTCAAACAAAAGGGTTTATTGGGGCATCACATTGAGGACTTTCAAAAATTGAATATAAGGGTAACTGATATTCCAGAGGAACACAGGATCGATCTCTTTAGAGGCACTTTAAGGATAGCATCCAACATGAAGTTCACGTTTTGGAGCCAGATTCATTGGAGAAGGTATTCAGGTTGGAAAGAAAAGTTGAATGTAAAATAATGGCGACAAGGAAGCCTACCACTCAATTCTATAAAGAAGGAAGTGTTGCTATGCCTAGATTTCCACAACCTACAAGGTTGACACCACAAAAATTGGAAGAGAAAAGAGAAAAAGGGCTTTGCTACAGTTGTGATAGCAAATACACTAAAGGTCATAAGTGTGCTGAGAAGAAATTATTTTACATAGATTGTGAAGAGGAAGAAGAAAATGAACAAGAAGAGGATATACACCAGGAACCAGCACTAGAAGAGGAAGAAATGAATCCGACTATATCATGTAATGCACTGGCAGGAATTACCACTCCTCAAACTCTCAAGATAGAAGGACAGATCAAGAAGAAAAAGGTAATAATGTTGATTGATTCAGGTAGCACCCATAATTTTATTCATTGTAAGGTAGCCAAGGAATTAAATTGTTTCCTATACCCAGAACCAGAATGTCAAGTAATGGTTGCAAATGGAGGAACTATAAATTGCTCTGGAAAATGCCATAATATCAAGCTAACCATGGGGGAATATGTATTTACTAGTCCAATGCTTTCCATTCCTATGGGAAGTGCTGATGTTGTACTAGGAGTAAAATGGTTGCAATCATTGGGGATGGTAGCCTTTAATTTTCAAGAACTTTTCTTGAAATTGTTTTTAGAAGGAAAGGAAGTCGAATTATGGGGTATTGCAGGGAAGCCGGGAAAGATAATAAGCTCTAATGTCATGAAAAAGCTTCTAAGGAAAGAACAACGAGGAGTAACTGCACAATTATGCTCATTAGAAGTTCCAACATCAAAATCATCTATTTCTGCATATCTCCAACAAGTCTTGGACAATCATTCCAAAGTGTTTGAAACTCCCAAAGGACTCCCACCTATTTGTGATCATGATCATGCTATTCATTTGATTCCAGGAAGTGTTCCTCCAAACATCAGGCCTTATAGATATCCTTACGTCCAAAAGAGCGAAATTGAACGTATGATTGCAGAAATGTTATAGGCGGGTATAATTCAACCTAGTCAAAGTTCTTTCTCTGCTCCTGTAGTATTGGTACACAAGAAGGATGGATCATGGCGAATGTGTCCGGATTATAGGGAGCTCGATAAGCTCACCATTAAAGACAAATTTCCCATTCCTGTGATTGATGAATTATTGGATGAATTACATGGAGCAATTTATTTTACCAAGTTGGATCTTCATTCGGGATATCATCAAATTAGAATGAAGACTGAAGATATTCCAAAAACAACATTTCGAACTCATGAGGGTCATTATGAATTTTTGGTCATGCCTTTTGGCCTTACCAATGCACCTTCTACATTTCAAGGGTTGATGAATTCCATTTTCAAACCCTTCCTTAGAAAATTTGTGCTAGTATTTTTTGATGATATACTAATCTATAACAGGTCTTGGAAAGATCATGTTGAACATGTTGGCAGGGTGCTCAAACTATTGCAGGAGAAAAAATTATATGCAAAAACATCCAAATGCTTCTTTGGAGTACAAGAGGTGGAATATCTGGGTCATATTGTATCTCACGAGGGTGTTAAAGTAGACCCTAACAAAATTAAAGCCATGAAGGAATGGAAAGTCCCCACAACCATAAAGAAGTTGCGAGGATTTCTCGGGTTAACAGGGTATTATCGCAAGTTTGTTAAGAATTATGGGAGAATAGCAGCACCTCTAACAACATTATTGAAGAAAGATGCATTTTCATGGAATCCTAAAGCAACTAAGGCCTTTGAACATCTTAAAGAGGCAATGTGCCTAGCACCGGTCTTAGCTACGCCAGACTTCACAAAAACCTTTATTGTGGAATGTGATGCCTCAGGAAATGGAATTGGTGCAGTTTTAATGCAGGAAGGAAGACCCATTGCTTTTGAAAGACGTCCAATCAAAGGAAAGTATTTACAAAAACCTATTTATGAGAAGGAAATGTTAGCAATACTGCATGCACTAAAGAAATGGCGAACTTACCTAATGGGAAGACACTTCAAGGTAAAAACTGATCATGATAGTCTTAAACACTTTTTGGAACAAAGACTATCTTCAGAAGAGCAACAAAAGTGGGTCACAAAGATGTTGGGTTATGACTTTGAAATAATCTACAAAAAAGGAAAGCTTAATGTTGTTGCAGATGCACTCTCAAGAAAGAATGAAGAGGTGGAAGCATTGCTTTGTGCCATTTCTATTATCCAACTAGATTGGATAACTGAAGCAAGAGATGAATGGAAGAAGGACAAAGATATATGGACACTCATTCAAAATTTGTAGCAATATCCTCGTACATCTGATACATTTAGTTGGAATAATGATTCCTTATGGTACAAAGATCGCTTATATCTTTGTAAGAATTCCCAACTAAAACAAAAGATTCTTCTGGAATTGCACACTTGTCCTTTAGGAGGACACTCAAGATTTTTAAAAACTTACCACAGGGTGAAGAAAGAATTTTTTTGGGATGGCCTTAAATATGATATTCAAAAGTTTGTGGTTGAATTTTTGGTTTTCCAACAGAATAAATTTGAGACAAGTAAGACCCCAGGACTTCTACAACCTTTATCCATTCCAAGTCAACATTAGGAGGAGATTTCAATGGATTTTATCACAGGTTTACCTAAGTCTGAAGGAAAGAATGTCATCATGGTGGTAGTTGATAGACTTACCAAGTATGCCCACTTTTGTGAATTATCTCATCCATTTAAAGCAAGTACAGATGCTACTACATTTATGGACAAAATTCAAAAGCTACATGGAAGCCCAAGGGTTATTGTGAGCGATAGAGATCCCATTTTTACTGGAAATTTTTGGACGGAGTTATTTTCTTGTTTGGGTACTCAATTAGCTCATAGCTCATCTTATCATCCTCAATCTGATGGTAAAACTAAGATAGTAAATAAATGTTTGGAAGGATATCTTTGCTATTTTGTATCTGATAAACAAACAAAATGGGTCAAGTGGTTACCTCTCGCTGAATGGTGGTATAAAACTTCCTTCCATACTACAGCTAAGGAGCATAAGGAGCATAACGCGTAGCATGGTCACCTAGAAAGCAAGAGAGGAGCTTGATGTTTGGAAGGAACAGACTCCTAGAAAGCAGGAATCACTGGAAGCCCTTACGCAGCTGCCAGAAGAAGAAGTTGAAACCTTTTTAAAGGCATGCTTGAAGCTCCTATTTAGCTCGCAGGCGGGCGAAAGTCTTCAAGTATTACTAAAGGACTATGCAACTCAGCCCAGCATGATGAATGAGGTTAAGGAAGTACACAAATTACACAGCTATAAAAGGCACATCAGGAGAGAGATGCGCTTGACTGCACAAATTGGTGACTATGAGATAGATAAGGTTATTCTTGATCTTGGATCTGATGATGTCTTACCAAAACAAAACTGGCAACGAATGGGAGAACCTAAACCAGACTAGTCCACCATCTATCTGTGAATGGTGAATCAACAAAAGATCATCCCTCTGGGACAGTGGCCAAGGGTTATGCTTGATGTCACAGGAGTAAAGGTCTTGGCTGACTTTGAGGTCATAGAAATTGTGGAAGATACAGACCCCTATCCTGCGCTCCTGGGGATAGACTGGGCTATCAACGTAGGCAATGTCATTAATATAAAAAAATGTAGCATGGTGTTTGAGAATAATGGGGCATGTGTAATAGTACCACTGGATCCCGTTGAAGGCACACGATATACCAAACTAGCATATGAAAATGAGGAGAACGATCACATCTACATGATGACAGCACAGGACGACGACCAGGATCATCCTACAATAGGTGAAGTATTCAACTGGGAGAAGAACAGGGAGTAATTTTCTGATCCAGATGAAGAACTTGAGAAGTGGCAGACTTGGCTACACGATGTTTCAACCCTACGGTGCCCTTGGATTGCAAGGACTCTCTATTGCATCACTTCGGAGGTAAGGGACCTTCCCCACTTTGATGGGTCTAGTACTGTCCAGGACTTTGTAAGAACATTAGAAGCTAGGGTGCCCAAGGATCAACAACTCTAGGAGCTCAATCTGGCATTGCGCGTCACACTTTCCCGATGGTGGGATACCCACAAGAAAGTATTCCCGGACTGGGAGACATGTTGGGATAGGATGGTGTTGCGATTCACACCCCCTGCCGATGTGCGCATGAAAATATTCCTGGGGCCCAGAGATCCCCGTGCGCATCTGTGTATATGGACAACCAATTGGGCTGACTGAACCCTAGATGAGTGGATCCATCTGTTTATACATGCCCTAGGCCCTATCCCCACTACTTGGTACGTTGATGCCTAATTACATCAGCGGACCCGCCATCGCGAAATATTAAAAGATGACTTCCTTGGAAAATTCAAACTCATTGGGGGAATAGAAATGCTTGATTAAGCCCAACAAGACATTGATGCTTTCCTCTTTAAGAAGCCTCACCCTCACACTCTAACAGTTGTTCTGACATGGGAGGCCTAGATGCAAGACATAGTCAACTGCCGGAGCTTGGCGATTAATGAAGAGGAACATAACCTGAGGAATATCTGTGTTTCAGAATATGAAGGGAAACGTACCATTATCGGACCATCGCTTTTAAATGTCGGTGTAACAAAACCTCTCCAACTACGTGAGGTTAATATTGGGATGGATGAACACCCTAAACTGGCGAAAATTGGGGACTATTGGGATGAAGTCACTGTGGGAAAAGTCGTCGAGCTACTAATGGAGTACTAGGACTTATTCCCTACAAATGTTTCTGAGCTCAAGGGAATCACGAGGCACCTCAGCATTATGCAAATCACTCTAAAGCCAGAGGCATGACCCATCAAGAAGTGGCCCTACCGGTTGAATCCTAAGTATTAACAAAAGGTCAAAGAAGAGCTGGAAAAAATGCTAACCACAGGTATCATTGAACCAGTTGAACAGTCAGATTGGATCAGCCCGATGGTCGTTCAGGAGAAAAAAAAAAGGAGAAATACTGTGTGGACCTTCGAAAACTAATCGATGCCTGTTTTCAAAACCCCTTCCCTACTCCTTTCTCCGATGAAATCTTGGATAGCGTGGGTGGCCAGGAGGCCTATTCTTTCACAGATCAATTCTCGGGATACCACCAGATCAGAATTGCACCAGAGGATCACAGTAAGACCACCTTTGCCACCGAATGGGGCTCCTTCTAGTACATGTTCATGCCCTTTGGTCTTAAGAACGCACATGCTATCTTTTCAAGGGTCGTAGTAGCCGTACTCAAAGAATTTATCCATAAGTTTATGGAGGTTTACTTCGATGGCTGGACGGTGTTTGGCATAGTAAAATATCATTTCTCGAACCTACAATTAATGTTGGATGCGTGTTGAAAGCACCAGATCTCCTTGAATGTCAAGAAGCACGTCTTTTGTGTGTCATTCAAAATCTTGTTGGGTCATATATTTTGTCGACAGGATCTAATGGTTGATCCTGCGAAGATAGTTGTAATTATCAACCTGGTAGACCCTACAACAGAGAAACCGTTGCGCTCCATTCTCAGTTACACAGGCTATTACAAGAAATTCATTCAAGGATATGCCCTGATCATAGCACCCATGGAACAACTACTAAAGAAAGATGTCTCTTTTTTTTGGAATGATGAATGTCAGAAGAGCTTTGAACTACTCAAGGAGAAGATGATTTCCGCGCCCATACTGATATTCCTTGACTGGTAAAAATAATTCCATGTACATGTTGATGCGTTAGGAATTGCCTTGGGTGTGGTCCTTACGTAGCCTTGCAAAGGGGATATTGATCATTCGGTTTCCTTTGCCAGTCAAAAAATCTCAGGTGCCGAACGAAATTATTCTACCACTAAACGCAAAGGACTAGCTATGGTGTATGCTGTTGGAAATATGATGTAGAGTGTTGTCCTTGATGGAAACCCACTTGATGAAGATGAAGACATGAGATTGTTGGCATGTGTTGTCCCTGAAGTTATTCTTGACTTGATGGACTTGGTAAATAATGTAAATCTGATGTGATATGATGTTTGTTGGCAATATGATGCTGAGTGTTGTCCTTGATAGCAACCCACCTGATAGAGTGTTGTCCTTGAATAGCAACCCACTTGATGAAGATGATGGCAACCTAATTGATGAAGTTGCGCTTGATAGAATATGTCTTGATGAAATGTTAAATGATGTAAATCTGATGTATCTACAGTGAGTATAGAAGGTAATGAAGAAAGGAATTCAGCATGTGCTAGATCTATGATGAGAAGAGTATGTCTCAAGGCATACGCAGATTTGTTTAGGAGAAGTCGCATATGCACACGGGAAATAACGTGCCAAGTCGCGTATGGGCAAAAGCGCTCATAAAGTGAAAAACCAGGGGTAACCACCATGGTATTGACCCATTGTATTGAGTAATGATTCGCTCAAATGACCCCATTCAGAACTTTACCAAGTAATGTGGTTTTGGCTCATGGTATTGAAAATGGGTAAACCTATATAAAGAGAAGAAATTCATTGTGCAAATCATGAGTGTGGGTGCAAGATGTCTGAGCTTGAATGAATACTTCTCTCTGAAGTATATCTGAATGGAAAGGGTTACAGTTGAATGATAGATCTGAATGCATGCAGCACCTATGAAGAAAATGATGAAGAAGGGAATCTAGATATGAAATGTATCTGTATTTGCTAGATCTATTTATGGAATGATTAGATCTGAGATAAGGCGAACATCTGTCTGAAGTAAAGGGTTAAATCTATGTGATGTATCTGTTCTGAAGAATTGCAATGACCTAAATTTCTGAAGAACCATACACTAGTTCGCCGCAGAGGAAGCACGTATATATGCGGCTTCGCTGAAGAGAAAGCGCGTATGCGCAATGAAATTAGCTCTGTAATTTGTACAGAAGTATACGCGGGTTTGTATGGTAGAAGACGCGTATATACGCGGTATCAGTGAAAGGAAAGCGCACAAAACTAGGCTTCTGTCGGGCGCATGAAGGGCAAAATGTTTGAATTGTCTGGTTAAAGGCTATCTATCTCGTATTCTATAGTTCGGTTGTCCTAATTGATACATCGCTTTGATGTAAGACTGAGCTGCAATGTGAGTGGGTCTAGTCCGAAAAATGATGAAACGTGCTCCAAGTTATGTCCTAAAGGGAAGTCAGATCCAACAATAATTGATGAAACGTAAGTCCATAGAGGTGGCCGATGGTCGAGCCTCGGGTCAATGATTCTTTGAAGGTGAGGTCGTAAACGATATCGGGGTCGAGCTCCCTTCAGAGAGGCCGTAAACGAGTCGGGTTGAGCTCTTTCCAGAGAGGTCGGGTAAACGAGCGTTGCGGGTGCCGCATGTCAGAGTTCCATACCAGCACATATGTTGTAAGATGTTTTCTCTCTAATAAAATATTGAAGGCTGAGCAACTGCAGCGGTGGTTTTCTCCCGACTTGGGTTTCCACCTAAAATCCTGGTGTTCATGTGTGATGCTTATGTGTGATGGTTTATTCTGTTCTTACTGCACATGTTTACTGTTTATAGAACATCTAATGAATTAATGATGGAATGATATAAGTGAAGAATTAATGGCATAATTAGATCTCTGTGTATACGTGAGTTTTATGAAGGATATCCGCGTGTATACGCTAGTTTGCTTCATCAAAGTAGCGTATGGGTTTTAGAGCATGAAAAAGTAAAAATTTGTAGTTTGCCCTAAATACTGATTCACCCCCCCCCCCTCTCAGTATTTTTTCCCAACAATTGGTATCAGAGCAGGTTCTTCTGCAGAAGCTTGATCGCTTGAAGGAGATCCGTCACAATGGGAAGTCTTGAAGGAGTAATGTCTATAAAGCCACCTCTATTCAATGGAAGCAATCTGATATTCTGGAAGGTACGTACAAAAGCATATCTGCAAAGTCTTGGTGCAGATGTATGGGCAATCGTGGAAGAAGGTTATCAATACCCGGCAAGTATTCCTAATGATGCAGCAGAAAGGAAGAAGTATGAAACCAATGCCAAAGGTGAAATGTCTTATTAGGCTATGTTCCAATCTGCACCTATATGATGCAAACAAATTTAGCAAAAGAAATATGACAAAAATAATTTTAGTTATGAAGGAGATGGCAAGGTAAAAAGCAAAACTCCCAAACTCTAATTGAATATGAAAATTTGAAGATGCATAGTGACAGAGAGTATTGCCTTTCTTCTTACGCCTGGATGATATTGTAACTGTAATGAGAACAGAAACTACAATCGATATTACCTGTGAAAAAGTCTGATTCTCAATCAAATTTGACTCCAAAGTTTAGCTATTGAAGGAAGCAAGATTCGGTAAACTCTTAATATTGGTCAATTATATGGTATTCCTAACGCTTTGAAATGAGATAAGGAGGTCCTTTCTCAAGAAGAAGAGAAGTCGCTAAGGTGATCACAAAAGCGAAAGGGAAAAGGAAGTTTAAAGAAACTACATTTATATATCAGAAGAAGAAGAAGCAAATTTTGTGAGAAAACTTCAACTAGGAACTGGAAGATTCAAAGGTAAGCTTCCCTTAAAATGTTTTGATTGTGGAAGAGTTGGTCACTAAGCTGCTAAATGTCCTTATAGAGAAAAACATGGTAAAGGGATACAATTTGAAAAGAGAAAGAGTTATTATGCAAATGAAGATGATGATGAAGTGTCCAGTGAAGATGAAGAAGATTCTGACCAAGTTCTACAAGTACTCATGGCAAAGAAGAAAAAGAAGAAGGTTACTCAAGGAAAGGAGATACCTCAGAAATCTTGTATAGCAGAAATTGAAGAAGATGAAATAGGAGCTGGATTGTTCTTATTTCATTTAATCAGAAATGCAACAAAGATAGGTGGAAAGTTATAAAGATGATTCAGAAGAAGTCATTAAGATTAAAGTTGAAGATCAGCAAAAATCATCTAAAGAGAGTGAAGGTCTAGAAGCAAATAATGAAAGTAATGATTGGTATCAATTTGAAAGGAAGGAATCTATCTACAAAGATATGATCTCTAGGATGAATGAAAAGATAGAAACACTAAATGGACAGATAGACGAGTATCAAGGGTTGTATGCTTATGCAACCAATCAAGGTGAAAAAATTGAAGCAAAAATCATTTCTCTGAAAGCAGATCTCGAAACATCTAATAAGAGGAATGAGGAACCTCTACAATCATTTGAAAAGGAAGGTATTGAAGCAGAAATGATCTCCCTTAAAGAAGATCTGGATAAATCGAATAAGAAGAATGCAGGACTTGAAGCAGAAAATATATCTCTGAAAGTAAATCTCAAAGCGTTAAAGAAGAAGAATGAAGAACTCTTACAAAATTTTGAAGAGCGAGAAAATGGGTTGAAAGAAGAGATTCTAAATCTGAATAACCAAGTAGAAGATAGAAGAAGGAAAGAAGAAAGCATGACGATGCAATGTCAAGCCTTGGAGGTTGAGGTAAACATTCTCAAAGGTAAATTAGAAGAAAAGGTTAAACTTTTGAGGTTTCAAGAGCAGCACAAGATTTTGGACAATATTCTAGTAATCAAAGGTCTCTGCTATCAAAACTGGTCTGGTTTTCAGAACTGTTATAAAGGAGAATCTAGTTCACAAGGAAGTGCTAAAGATTCAAAGGAAGTCAATACAAAACCTGAAGAGTTGAAAGAAACAAAAGGTCAACCAACAATGATGAAATCTCAAAGGAAATCATACAATAAGGTTGAATGTTTTAAGTGTCATAATTATGGGCATGTTACAGCAAATTGCAGGAGCAGATCATTTCAGCCTCAAACAAACAGTTCCTACATAGAAAGGTACTCTGGTTTCTTCAAGGGATATTGTTTTTCATGTAACAAGTATGGACATAAAGCAGCTGATTGTAAAAGGAGAAAGATTAGAAATGCTCATCATGATTCTTATGCTTATTTCTCCGGACACATGAGATGTTATTCTCAGTAATGTATGCATGGACACAGAGAAAACAATGCGTGTTGAACGATCCCAGAAAGTGACAATTCCTCAGCACGACATAATGTTCAAGAAAATTTGAAAAGAAGGAGACCGAAATGTAAAACGAGGGAATATCGACCTCATCGCACTATCCGCTCTCTCGAAGCTACTTCTTTATTGATCACAGAATGACTGGACACACAGAGATTTAGTAATGTATCGTCACAGGGGGAGAAATGTATGATGACTCTCATGGTTGATTTGATTTTTCTGGTTATATGTATTTCTGACAGAGCATCTGATATGAAGAAGACAGGTACAGGAAGTACAAGTTCAGGGGGAGATGAAGGAATGTGAAAAATTTCTATGCTTCACTTTCCATACACGGGTTCGATGAACACAAGTCGCGTATACACGCGAGTTCCAGCAGACACAGTCGTGTATGCATTTATGATAAGAGAATTGGGATGAAAAATTTTAAGATCTGATGATATTGGACCATATGAATGATTGCTTGACATATTTGAAGATGTTGTTCGTATGATAATTTCTTGGAAAGAATGTATTGATGTCATAAAGAATCAAGGCTTGTTACTACACGTGCTTATGTTACAACCATTGATGTCACGGAATATTACAATACACTCCGTTTCATTTATCCTATTCCGTGAAGCATTCAAATATCTCTAAAAGAAGTCAACACTCATCAACACAAAAGGATCAGATCCGTTAAATACAGAAGATGGTATTAGATACCAGACTCATGAAACACAATGGGCGATACACGCGTATTTACCATACATAAACTGTATGTATGGCAATGATGGTTGTCAAGCAAATTTCTGTTTGGGGTCAGCTTTCTTCAGCGCAGCTGCAGTGTTGTTTGGTATCTCCAATACTGTTTGGTATCTCTGGTGGTGTTCTAGTTCTCATAATTCTATTTATAATGTTTTGATAAATATGCCTTGATGATTTGTTGGTGAAAGTGTTTAGGATGCACAAACTAAGGGGGAGCCTTAGTCATATGGAAAGGATGCTTGGATGCATAGATTCAGGGGGAGCATTAGCTTTGCTGAGTATAATGCATTGTTGGCATTATGATGGTTCTGAAATATGTTCTCTTTCTTGAGGACTTTCTGGTGTTGGTCATAAATGGTCATATTTGTAATTTGATGAAAAGGTCTTGTTGAGACCCATGATGTAAAATTGTAATATTCAGTCATGTAAGGACTTGTCAAACTTGTAAACCCACTTGGTTGGGTAGCTGAGTCAAATTTTGTAAACCCACTTGGTTGGTGAATGTAGTTGAAATCGTAAACCCACTTTGGTTGGGCATTGAGTCTCATATGCAAACTCACTTGTTGATATTTGATGTGGAAGTATGTTGAGTCTTTGGTGATAGGAAGTTTTGCAGAGTCATGTACTTCTGGCTGAAAAATATGTTTGAACATCTGTGATGAACTCCAGGAGGCGCTTGGTCACTTCAGATACATCGATCTATAGAATCGCTTTTCCACATGAAGAAAAGGGGAGAGCAAGTTGTTTTAGATTCCACCTGCCTCGACAAGTCAAAGGGAGAGTGACATGCAGTGTTTGAATGAAGAGAAAGAAATTTGCACAAAGAATGGGGAGAGCAGATGATATGGTGTCAGCATTCATATACTCATTCCAGGATTTAAAACACCATCATGGTTGCCATAAAGTCCAAAGGGGGAGATTGTTGGCAATATGATGCAGAGTGTTGTCCTTGATGGCAACCCACTTGATGAAGATGAAGACATGAGATTGTTGGCATGTGTTGTCCCTGAAGTTATTCTTGACTTGATGGACTTGGTAAATAATGTAAATCTGATGTGATATGATGTTTGTTGGCAATATGATGTTGAGTGTTGTCCTTGATAGCAACCCACCAGATAGAGTGTTGTCCTTTGAATAGCAACCCACTTGATGAAGATGATGGCAACCTAATTGATGAAGTTGCGCTTGATAGAATATGTCTTGATGAACTGTTAAATGATGTAAATCTGATGTATCTACAGTGAGTACAGAAGGTAATGAAGAAAGGAATTCAGCATGTGCTAGATCTATGATGAAAAGAGTATGTCTCAAGGCATACGCGGATTTGTTTAGGAGAAGTCGCGTATGCACGCGGGAAATAACGTGCCAAGTCACGTATGGGCAAAAGCGCTCATAAAGTGCAAAACTAGGGGTAACCACCATGGTATTAACCCATTGTATTGAGTAATGATTCGTCTAAATGACCCCGTCCAGGAATACCATCGGAAGTAATGTGGTTTTGGCTCATGGTATTGAAAAAGGGTAAACCTATATAAGGAGAAGAAATTCATTGTGTAAAAGGTGTGAGTGTGGGTAAAAGATGTCTAAGCTTGAATGAATACTTCTCTCTGAAGTATATCTAAATGGAAAGGGTTACAGTTTGATGATATATCTGAATCTGTGATGCACCAATGAAGAAAATGATGAAGAATGGAATCTAGATCTGAAATGTATTCATATCTTCTAGATCTGTTTGTAGAATGATTAGATCTGAAATGAGGCGAACGTCTGTCTAAAGTAAAGGGTTAAATCTGTGTGATGTATCTGTTCTGAAGAATTGCAATGACCTAAATGTCTAAAGAACCATACACTAGTTCGCCACAGAGGAAGCGCGTATATACGCGGCTTAACTGAAGAGAAAGCGCGTATGCGCAGTGAAATTGGCTCTGTAATATGTACAAAAGTATACGTGGGTTTGTATGGTAGAAGACATGTATATATGTGGGATTAGTGAAAGGAAAGCGCGTATTAAAAACTAGGGTTTTGCTGAAGTATGAAGGGTGAAATGTTTGATATGTTCTGCTGTGTTACTGGTATCTGTATTCTATAGTTCTGGGTTGTCTGAATTGATAAGTATCAGTTTTGATGTATGATTGAGCTTAAATGTGTGGAGTGGGTCCAGTCTAAAAAAAATGATGAAACGTGGCCTGCAAGTTGTGTCCTAAAGGAAACTTTGGATCCAGTGCAAAAATTGATGAAATGTGGTCCATAGAGGTGCCGAGGGTCGTAGCCTTCAGTCAGGGGGTTGTATCTTCCTTCCAGGTGAGGCTGGTAAACGAGATTAGGGGGTCGTAGCTCCCTTCCAGGAGAGGCTGGTAAACGAGTCAGGGGGTTGGAGCTCCCTTCCAGGAGAGGCTAGTAAACGAGCGCAGGTGGGTGCCTGCGTGCTGGTAGGAGTCTGCACCAGCACATATGTTGTAAGATGTTTTCTCTATAACAAAATATTGAAGGCTGAGCAACTGCAGCGGTGGTTTTCTCCCGTCCTGGGTTTCCACCTAAAAATCCTGGTGTTCATGTGTGATGCTTTATGTGATGGTTTATTCTGTTGTTACTGCACATGTTTACTGATAACTTAACATCAGATGAATGAATGATGGAATGATATATGAAGAATTAATGGCATAATTAGATTCTGGTGTACTACGTGAGTTTTATGAAGGATATCCGCGTGTATACGCGAAGCTCTGCTTCCATCAAAGCAGCGGGAGTGGTTTTAGAGCATGAAAAGAAAGTTTTAGTTTGCCCTAAACACTACTCACCTCCTCCTAAAGATTTTTTCCCAAATATACAAGCAATATAAAAAATATAGACACTATCTGCTGGGGGGACACTTTAAGATGTTTACAGACCATTCAGATTTGAAATACCTGGTCAAGAAGCCTTTGTTGGGGGGGAATATTTTCCACTAGTTGTTGTTGTTTCAAGAATATGATTTTGAGATCATCGTGAAGATTGGAAGGTTGAATGCAGGCCCGGATCATCTATCTCATATTGATACAGGGGAAGAACCCACTAACTTGGACAAAGGCTTACCTGATGCACATCTGTTTACCATTAAAATGGTGGATGACCACTTTGATAATATCATTGAGTTGCTTACTACGGGTATGGCCCTTGCTGCGTATTCGGTGCAACAAAAAAAGGAGTTGTTTACCTGAGCAGCAAACTTTACTATCATCACAGGATAGCTATACAAGCTAGGTGTAGATGAAATACTATGAAGATATGTATTATAACATGAACAACCCACCATCCTCGTAGAAGCCCATGAGGGAGTCGCTGGCAGCCACTACGCAGGCAAGGCTACAGTGCAAAAGATTTTGAGGGCTGGCTTGTGGTGGCCTACCCTACATCAGGATTATTACACCTATTTTAGAATGTATGATACCTACCAACGAAGTGGTCGCCCCTCATGATGCGATGATATACCGCTACAGCCCCAAATGGCTCTACAGTCTTTCGATAAATGGGCCATTGACTTTATAGGACACGTTAACCCACCAGGCAAGAAAAATGGCACGTGCTACATTGTCACTACCACTGAATATGTCACACGATGGGCTGAGGCCTAGGCTATGAAGGATTGTACCATTCATACTGCTGTGCACTTCATCTTTGAGAAGATTTTGACCAGGTTTGGCTACCAGAAAATCCCGATGAGTGACAGAGGTATGAATTTTGTCAACCAAACGATTCAAGATTTGAATGATGAATTCCGGATTCACCATGCCAAGAGTACACCATACCATCCCCAAGCTAATGGGATGGTGGAAGCTTTCAAGAAAATTTTGGAGCAGACACTAACGAAGGTTTGTAATGCCAATCATAGTGACTAGGATATTCGCATCGCCTTGGTCCTATGGGCTTACCGGACAACCTGCAAAAAGCTGACTGGTAGGACACCTTTCCGAATGGTCTATGGAAAGGAGGCCATCATGCCCATAGAATACGTTTTTCCTAGCCTACACATTGCAACATTTACAAATATGGAAGACTCCGATATCATAGAAGAATGCTTGGCGCAACTGGTAACATTGGAAGAAGATCGGTTTATTTCTCAATTTCAACAGCAGGTACAAAGAGCTAGAGATAAAGCCTGGCATGATCGATAGATTCGTTAGAAGACATTTTTCGCAGGTGATCTTGTCTTGTTATACGACAGCCAATTTGCAAAACATCCTGGCAAATTCTGGCAGCACTGGTTTGGTCCCTACATAGTTCAGAAGGCTACGAATGGTAGCGTCGTCCAGTTAGCTATGCTGCGCGGTGACCTCCTCCCTGGTTTTGTCAATTGAGGTCGACTCAAACCATATCGGGCTACGAATCATGGGGTCGCAATAGTGCCGTGACTTGGGACGAGTCACAAGATTGTGTTGGGGGACTATTGGAACGCGGTCTCCTAACAAGTTGCGAAACCAGTCCTTTTTGGTTATTTTTTATTATATTTAATATAGCGCAGGGGTTTTGGGGCGGGTCAAAGCCCCAAACACATTGTAATGGGTTAAAGGGTAAACTAGGGGTCCGAAAACCATGGGCTGCAGACCATAGGAATGTTAAAGCTATATTGTTATAAATAGAGAGGAATTTCGGGTTTTAAGAGGTAGGATTTGATAGGCTATTGATGCGATATGTTGTGTAAGCGATCTGTTGGGGGTTTTTGGGAATAGACTCCTATTGGCTGTGTGCGCAGAGATCCTAGTCCAGCTGTGTGCGGACCCTACTGCTGTGTGCACAGGTCGGGAAGGGAATTGCAAGGAAAGGTTGATGAATGAATGTGCAGGATTATTAGATATAAATATGTGAGTACTATTGAATGAATTGCTGGTAATTACGGTGTTATACATTTTCTGTCTTGCACTGCAAAGGTCTGTATATTGAATGATTGGATCTGTTTGGCTCTGGTTATATCATGCTGTGAAAGTCTGTGTATTGAATTGGATATAGATCTATTCTGTTATGGTTATGTAGCATTGTGTTGATGTTATAAAAAGAATATAATTATAGATCTAGTGCACGTGGATGCAATTGGATACATATTTAACCCTACGTAGAGACAGGGTAATCTGAACAGAGTACAACCCTGCTTGCCTTACCCTTCCTTTCTCAGGGTGTGGAAACCTAGTTCCAACATCCACCCATAATACTTTGGGTGAGACTGTGACCTGCGCAAGAGGGTCACTGCTAAAAGGGCCAGTAGTATAGGGGTTTGTTGGCAAACCTTGCACACTGAACCTAGGTTAGGACCCCTCAAGGCAACACTACTCCCAGGTCTATAAGCACATTAGAGATAAGGAAAACACCTATCTGAACAAATACAACAGGGTTTCTGGGGTCGATATATTTTTCCATGTGTACACACCTCGTCACTAACTCTTCTACTCTTCCAACAAATTGAATAATTTGCGGTTCCAATCTTCTCTTTCCTAGCTTCTTGATACAGCGTTCCCTAATTATTTTCATATAGTTGGGAATATATTTGATAGCTTGGAGCAAAGGTACCTTTATGAAAATATTCCTAAGCTCAGAAACCAAACTAGAGTCAAGAATGGGGAAATTCCTCTCCACAACTAGCCTCTCTAGATAGGGAGGCCAGTTTGAAGAGGAAGACAAAGGATCTGAAGGTACTGGAATGGGATAAATAGTGACATCTCTCACAGAATGGTCAGGAATTTCCTCCTCACCTTTCTCTTCAATAATCACCATGGGCTGCTTCTTATTTTCTGAGGTTACTACCTTTCCTGATATCAATTAGAGATAATTGAATCAAACTGGCATGGACTAATAACTAGATGGAGGAAGCATGTTCATGGAATGGATAATTTGTACCGCTTTGTTATTAGGGTTTGGCATGGGTTGGGAAGGAATTTGAGGAGGTTAAAATGGTGGAGGAAAAGGTAATGGTGGCATAGTCTGACTCAACTGGGGGAGTGATGGTTATGGCATTGGGTAAGGTGCATATGTAGGTGGGTATGATTGCATAGTTGTCGGATAGTAATAATTTTAATGGTTTGGCCCTCTCCATCCTTGTTTCCAAGATTAGGAGGGTTGTTCATAGTGATATTGGTTCCCATGTTGCAAATGTTGAGAGTGATTAGTGTTAGGATAGGAATATGGATGTGCATTATAACTAAAATATTGCAGTGGGAGTTCAGGAGCCATACCTACACTTACCAGAGGCCAGTTTCTTTGTGCTTCCATAGCATGCAATGACTGAGATTCAGGTTTCCCTCCTTCATATACAAATTTCAGTCCAAGTATGGAGGGGTATTTTTCCGTGGCATGGTTCTATGGACAAATTGCACATTTATTAGTTCCTTTCACATCAAGAGGATGTTCTCTTAGAGGATGTTTTTTTTCTACATTTTGGATAAAAAATAGACAATGAGTCTTGTTCCTCTACAAGTTTTTGCTGAAATTTCAAAGAGTCTATTTTTTTCTAATAGTATTCATTATTTCAATTTTCATGTTGTCCATTTTTCTCTCCAATCCAATGATCATAGCATTAGTATTATTTCTATTTCTTAGGAGTGAAGTTAACTGGGGGTTTGTTATATATTAGTTTTTCTTATTTTTATTTTCGAATTCCTTTGCCAGATCTATATTGATTCCTTGAGAGTTTCCTGCACAAGTCACAAATTTGATCAAAAGGTTTATCGGCAATATCCCCTTGTCCTAACAAATTTAAATTACTCCTAGCATCATCAGCAAGCCCATCTAAGAACAAGGTCCTAATGGTAGTTAGATAAAAAAATTTCTTTGACCTTTGGAGGATATACAAAAATCTCTCTAAGTATTCCTCTAAGGTATCATCATCGTTTTGCACAATAGTAAATATTTCATCTTGAATATCTCTAATTTTACAATATTCTTGATATTTTGACAAGAACACTCTCTTCATTTTCTCCTAGGAAGCTATAGTTTTTTCTCCTAGTCCCATGAACCAGCATAATGCTGCGTCCTTGAGAGTTGTAGGAAACAACTTTAACTTCTAAGCATCAGATGAGTAATAATAGCTCCTACATAAAATATCAAACTCAAATAGAAACGAGTCTATATATTCGTGTACCGTACCATAGAAATGAGGAAGAGTTAATGGTGGAATATTATTCATTTTCACAAATATTTCAGGATGCACAATTGGAAATCCAAAGGTGGATTGTTCCTCATTTACTTGGTTATTGCAAGTTACCTCTACATGGTCTTCATGGTCTGCCATTTTTGTTCCTCAAAGTGCACTGCTCTCAACAGACTGAGAAGGTTGAATATGGGTTCCAATAGTTCCCTTCTTCTCCTTCATGGGTTGTGTCACACCCAGACTACTGTTACCAGAGTCCAAGTAAAGAGTTCCTGTGTGATGGGTTTGCATATTCCTAGACTTTATGCCTGCAAAAGAAGTCCCAATATGAGAAATAGTTTCAGATTTATTAGTATTTCCTTGGCCCTTATTGGGCTTCAGACCCCTACACCTTTCAGGCATTCATTTAAAAAAATGACAAAACAAAAATTCAATAAAATGCCACAAATTTAAAATAACTTAGCACCTATAAATTCCTTCAAACAATAGAAGCACACTGCAGAAATAATAATAATGGAATTACCCCTATTATAGAAAATGGAAAATTCTTACCAATTCAAATCGCCTCCCTGGTAATAGCACCAAAATGTTTGGTGCAGGAATTGCAGTTAAGAAAACTCCTTCAACACTTAATTGTAAACCCAGGGGTTTCGTAAACTTAGAGATGAATCATAGGAAATGCCAGAAATGGTATGAATTTTTCCTATATCTATTCCTAATTTAATTGCAATATTGCAAAATCGAAAAGAAATATCACACAACAATTTACGCCAAAGTAATTATAGTGTTGGAATTTGAAAGAAATTAATTTGAAAAGAAACCAATGAAAGGAACTTTCAAACTGCTACAAACAATCCTAATTATTGAAGTAAAATTCTATGTTTATCTTCAGTATAGTTTTTTACAGATTAAAAATTGGGCCCTTGAAGAGATCTGCCTTCTTTAAGGATTTTCCTTCCTACACTAAGCTATTATTCTTGTACTCCTACAATCTGCTTGCACTAGTACATGCACAAGGATTATCTATTGGAATTATATTTTACAATTATACTGGAGATTTATGTCTCTATGTAGGGGATCTCAGCTTTAGGACTAAAGCACTCTATTCCTATATCAGGATATTGGTTCCTGTACCGAAACAAAGGTTCCTGCACCATGTTTTCCAATTACTTTTAGGAAAAATTAAAGAGTGTGCTAACTATGAAAAGAATTTGAAAAGGTGAACAAAACTCTAAAAAAACTTCCACAAACAAAATAATTCTTCAACCAAAATGAACTTCTAGATGAAAATAGATTTCAAAATAAAAAAGAACTTCAAAAGCCAAAGCACACTTTCTTCAATCAAGGAACTCTTTCATGTAGTCAAAGAAATTATATAAGTACGATAGTAGGTTTTATCTCTGTAATAGTTACCCACATAAATCAGATCCGCCTTTTAATCTCTTTAACTCAGGAAGGTTCACTTTAATAATTCAAAATGAGTTTTAATCCTTTCCTTAAAAGTGTAAAGTGCATGTAGAGATCAATGCGTTGTAACAACGTTCATTCCTTAATTACCAAAGCATCTCTAATCCCTAATATTTTAAATCTTTATATTAAAAATACTTCTATCTAAGAATGACCACTCACTTGCAGAAATCTAACGAATCTCTGTGAAATAAAGGAATGGAAAATCTTTGTTGTGATGAACCAACAAAATCAAGTTGTATAATTGTAAATGCACTAGTGCAGGAATAACGTGATTGCACGATCCAGGCAGAATTAAACCAATATTTGGAAAAGGAAATTACTTAAGGTAAATCAAAGTTAATTAACATTCACACCATGGATCCGTCACACATTTACTATCAATGAAATAGAACCAGAACTCTTGTGAAATAATGAAACATAAGCTTAATCCACACTTTGCATTTAAACGAAGTCAATGCACACCTTTGAAGAAATGAAAGAGAAAGGGAGAACGAGCTGGGTTGGCTGGGCCCTAGCCAACCAGCTCATTTCCCATTTTAGGAAACTTTAAATTTTAGCACTTAATGATGTATCAATAAAGAATTAAAATGTAGGATGAAAATAACACGGTGCAACTCCATTGTATTAATTCCAAATCAAAAAATGTACATCATGAGATCGAATCCAACCTAGAATGAGTGCGACAAAAACAAAATAAAAATTTCACCATAGTTATAGTAGAATTGCTATCACTCGCTAATTCCTATCTGAAATCTAGATTTTATACAACCCTTAGGCCTACGTCCAGAAAAAAATTACATACAGTCATTCCAATCCAAGCCTTTCGGGTGAAACACAGTAACAATAGCATTACAAAATAAGCCTGTGACTGTAACGAAGTTCTAATATAATCATTGGCCAATGACCTAATCTTGACCATATCCTTGACTTTCCTTCGATCCGATTCCAACTTCAGATGACCACAACTGAACAATACAAATTGGAATGAGAGGCCCGCGTTAGATAGTGAGGTGTCACGGGAGTTTAGGAGCGAGTGGTTGCCAATGGTTCAGGAATCCTACCTACACTCGATCATGCTAATGAAATGATTAATAAATTTTCCTATCAAATACTTTAGGGGAGAAAGTATTAGTTGCAATAAATATTAAAGGCATAAAATCTATTAAAATGATTGATTAAGTTCTTTGTAAACCTTAAATATGAAATATAAAGCTACTGCAAGAATAGACATGATTCTTGGAATAGCGTAGGAATAAGGAGTTTTGTGAGGATAGAATAGAGGTCTAAGGTTGTGTTTTTGAAGTAGGAAGGGGGTAAAAAATGAAGCATTTTAGCCTACCAATAGAGAGCTCCAAAAATGAACTGTCTAAAGATATCGATTGATCCTTAGAATCATTTTTATTAATGAGTCCTATAATTTCTTCAAATTTACATTATTTTCTTTCATTTTCCTCCTCACATGCCACCAACAACCTTTCACCTTCATTTTCTCTTAATTTCCATTATTTTCATAAATAAAATTATAATTAATTCCACTTTTCCTTTCCAAATCCTTTTCCATTGCATTTTCTAATTTCCTTAGCCATGATAAACCAATTGAACACCCATAGTAGGATGTCTTTTCCCAACATTTATCTTGGAATAAGTATCTCATGAACATGGTTATTATTTTTCGTTTATTAACTTTATTTACATGTATTTTTGACTATGGATATTACAGAACCCTCCCCCTTGAGGGAACATATTCCTCAATGTTCAACGACGCCTACAACTAACAAGAATGCTAAAAGAAAAATATACTTCCCATGGAGATTTATAACTTGGTTCAATGCAATATTTACATTGATCAACCTGTTGAGAAGAAAACCACCATAACAATCATAAAAAACATGACAACCATAATGAAATCACACCCATACCACTTATTAAAGCTTTATAAGACAATTCATGACATTATTTACATATGTATACATATGTACATACGAAAACATCAAATCAAAAAATATGAGAAAAACATTTGCTCAACCAACGAATAGAGAATGATACATAGCTGCTATATGGTTCACTTCTATCCTCCTGCTAGGAGCATCTGCAACCATGTTCTCTTTACCCTTGATGTATATGATCTCGAAGTCAAACTCGTTAAGGGTACTGAACCATATAGCTTTCTTGGAATTTAGATTCAGTTGGTCAAACATATATCTCAACCCACTGTGATCACTCATCGATACAAACCTCGTGCCAAGAAGATAATGCCTTCACATCTTCAGTGCATGAATTATCACTACCAACTCAAGATCAATATGTGTCAAATATTTTTTCTCGTGCCCATTTATTTTCCATGACTCATAGAATAAAACCTATCCTTCCTACATAAGGACTCCACCAAGCACTCCCTTGCAAGCATATGTACACACCACAAAATATTTTTCTGGATCTGCAATATTTAATAGTAGAGAATTTGTCAACAATTTATTCAGTTTCTCAAAACTTACTTCAGATTCTTCTATCCACTCAAATTTCTTACCTTTCATATGGAGTGATGTAATAATATATGCAATACAAGATAAGTTCTCGATGAGCCTCCTATAGTAACTTGCTAGTACCATTAATGATTTTACATCATCCACATTTCTAGGAGTTTACCATTCCATGATAGTCCTTATCTTTTCCGGATCCACTTCTATTCCTTCCTTGGAGACAAAATTCCTCGAATAATGTACCTTTGTATGAAATAAACTGCATTTTCTAAGCTTTTCATACAACTGATGCTCTCTTAGAAATATCAATACTACTAATAAATTATCAACATGCTCTTCCTCATTCTTATAATAAAACATGATGTCATCAATGAATACAATAACAAGCTTGTAAGGGTAAGGATGCAACACACTATTCAACAGGAATATAAAGGTAGTTGAAGCATTAGTCAAACCAAATGGAATTACAAAAACTAATAATTCTTGTACCTAGTCTAGAAAGTTGTCTTATGAATGTCCTATTCCTTCATGCATACTTGAATATATCCGTATCTCAATTCAATCTTCGAGAACATTGTTTCTCCCTTCAACTAATCGAACAAGTCATCAATCCTCATAAACATATATTTTTCTTGATGGTCACCTTATTCAACTCCCCATAATCAATGAATAGCCTAAGAGTAACATAATTCTTCTTCACAAAAAACAATGGTGTCCCCAACTGTGATACACATGGCCTAATGTATCCCTTGTCAAGAATTTCCTTCAACTGCAACTTTAACTCTACTAACTCTGGAGTGCTTATCCTGTACGGTGCCTTTGATGTTGGTGTTTCTACCGGTACCAACTGAATGGAGAAGTCCACTTCTCTCTGAGGCGAAAACTATAAAATATTTTTTGGAAACACATCTTGAAACTACTATAATATTGGGGACCTGCTCAATACCTCTGTATACTCATCCTCACCTTTATCGCTAGAAATATGCATTGCAAATAAAACACACCCTTTTTTGTTACTGCACTTTTCCTACATAGTTTTCACCATTATAACTGATGTTTATTTTTTATTACCCTGTAATATTCTCTTGTCTCCATTATCATCCAAACACCTAATCACCTTATCATAACAGGCCACCTTGGCCCTGTGAAGATATATCCAATCCATAACCAAATTCATACTAGACGATCCAAACAAAAATAAATTCAAATGTGTTGATGTACGAATACCATTCAAATCCAATGTTTTATCACTCTTTAATTTACAAGGTTGTGAAATTAACCACAGAGGCAACCACAAAACCACTTTGGATTTTAGGATCTAGCCTTCCTAAACTCAGAGAGGGATCTCTCTTTCAAATTTAACTTTGTTGTATTTATGATATTAGGCTAGCTATTAATGCTCAATTGTTTGTTTTATTGTTTGAGATTTGTTTTAATTGTTTTGGTTTACTAAATTCCTAAAATTCCATTGGGATATGGAGTCTACAACTTAACATGGACATGTTTCAAATTTTCGAAGGGTTTTCAGAGGGAAAGGTAGCTGAACTAACTAGATCTTTCAGATTTAAAATGAAGTGTAATAGAAGAAATGAATAGGTTCAATTACCCTGGACGTGAGTGAAAAATGGAGTGAAGAGGTGCCATGGGGCTGCCATGAGGAAGGACACTCGGTGACTCCACGTGCTTAGATATTGGAAGGGGATCCATAATAAAAATTGGCATGAGGGCACCATTACTTCACCCTCTGCCACCCTACCATCGACGTACCAAGCCTGCATAGCATTAATGTCGCCAGCCATGGCCCATAAATCCACCACCTTGGCTCTCATCTGCACATTCAACCCAACCCGCTCACTCTTTGTGCATTTCTCTATCTTTGCTCCTCTGTTTCTGGTTCACTGCTCTCGCTCATCCAGGCATGGAGTGCTCTCTGATCGTTTCCCTCCCATTAATTCCACATCAATCTCCCTCTGGTCAGGAGACTCGCCCCCCTGGACAATTATGCCTCGGCATCATAGGCAGAAATTCCAGAGAGCTGGTGGTCGTGGCCAGCACTCTCACCCTCCTTGCCCTCCTTTCCCTCCCCTTTGATACTCCCGTGGCTGTGACCTAATCCTTTCGATAGATTGGAATGAATTTGCTAGTTCTCCCCCTGTTAATTTGAACGCCCAGCTTTCCCTACAACTTCCAGCTTCGGGTCCGCTGTTCTCCACCCCTCGCAGGAAAAAACATGCTCGTAAGTCCACCATCTCCCCTGAGCCTGCTTTTGTAGAAATTATATACATTAAGCATGCATATGTCCTATATTCACCTGATATCACAATATTTAACTTCTTTCAAGATACATAATCATTCCAATGTTAATTTATTGCAGAAAATTAATTTCACACACATGTGAAGCATAAATAAAAACAATCGCACATAACACAGTTGTTTAACCAAGAAATCCTAAAGCTGAAAACCCCAACTATATATTATGTATCATGGAGTCATATAACAATCCTCATACAAATTATCTTATAAAGCTCTCAATACAATATAATAGTCATACACTAATCAGGAACAATCTTGCAAATGCATGCACTGATCTCTACCCTCTACTAGCCTGCCTGCACTGCGCAATCCCTACTGAAGAATAGCTCTGAATGAATTCGAATTACTCTTGCCTTGACTGCACAATCCTCATTGGAAACTTCAATGTGTGTGTGATGCAATCAATGCATCACTATAGTCACAACAGATAGTCCATCTTGCCCTTTCACCTATCTCTCCACTGGGTCTCCACTAGAACTGCCATGCACTGTAGTTAACTTCTCTATTGTTCAGTTGATTAATGAGTTATTATTTGTGAATTAATTAACTAATTAATTCACTCTACTCTCACTAGTGTATCATTTAGTTAGAATAGATACAACTAGCTCAACTGAGTCTAACTAAGTTAAACTAAATACAACTCCATAAACTACTCTTCCAACTCTTTCATAATTCTACCACTTGAGTTCTAACTGAATCCTCTATGCATGAACCTCTAGTTTCCCTTGGGAATTGCGTAATTCCCTTAGTCCACTGATATACCACATCTATGTACTGAATCAAAGTGCTCTAAGAGAATAAGTTGTTGTTTAGAGTCTGATTATTATTAAGAGCTAATAATAATCGACATGCATCTATTTTTAGATTGATGATCTATAAATAGACTTTGCCCAATATTCTAAAAATATAATTTCATATATTTTTCCAACTTTATCAACCATCCACAAATATCATCCTGCAACTTCTAAAATATGATCATCATGTCTAAAAATAGACATAGTCTAATTTTAGACTTGCGCCAAAAATAGCCTGCGGGCCCACTTAGTGAAGGCGACTCTTTTCACTAAGCTCATCATCTTGTTCAATCTCAACACTCCCTCTCAACAAGATACGGATTATCTTTCACCCCAATCCTGCCTCTATGGTATTCGAATTTTCTCCTGGTGAGTGCCTTCCTCATAATTTCTACATCCTGATCCTCTATAGGAATGTACTGAAGCAACTTGATCTTCCGCTGCACACAATCTCTGATATGATGATACCGAATATCAATATGTTTAGATCTATCATGAAACACAAGATTAACTGAGAGTTTAATGAAACTCTGATTATCACAATGTATCAATGTGGGATCTAAATGTGAACCGAACAGACCAACCAGAATCTTCCTCATCCAGATAGCCTCACATGAAGCTTGACTTGCTGCCATGTATTCTGCTTTCGCTGAAATGAGTGCCACGGATCTTTGTTTCCTATTGTACCAAGAAACTATCGTAGATCCGATACTGAAAATACCTCCTGATGTGCTCTTTCTGTCTATTGGGCTTCCTGCCCAATCTACATCCGTGAAGCCATGCAACTTCACCTCATTTGTCTATCTGTACCATAAACCATACTCAGGTGTGCCCCTGAGATATCTCAGGACATGCTTTCCTGCCTTCCAAAAGAGCTTGGTAGGCTTAGCCCTTGCTTGTGAAAGCTGGTTCACCACATAGCATATGTCCGGTCTTATATTAACTAAATACATGAGCGAACCCACCAACTGTCGATAAACAGTGGCATCCACTACCTTTGCCGATGTAGCATCCTCTTTCTTCTAATTTCCTAGAAGATAAGTGTCTATAGGCTTGCATCCTTGCATGTGAAACTTCTCCAGTATCTCCTGGGCATACTTTCCTTGAGACACAAACAGTTCACCTTCCCGCTGACATATTTCCAATCCAAGGAAATAATGAAGGAGGCCCAAATCCTTCATCTCAAACTCCTTTGCAAGATCTACCTTGCATGTGTGTATCAACTGCTCATCACCCGTTAGTATTAAATCATCAACATAAAGAACAATGATTAAAATCTTACGCTCCAGCACAATCTGGTACAAGTTTGCATCCGCCTCACTCTTGGTGAAGCCAAGTCCAGTGAAATAGTTGTCGATCCGAGTGTACCAAGCACGTGGTGCTTGTTTCAACCCATACACCGCTCTTTTGAGCCTGCACACATGCGACTCATTTCTTAAGATCTCAAATCCTTTAGGCTACTCAATGTACACCTCTTCCTCAACGATACCATTAAGGAATGCAGTCTTCACATCTATTTTATGAATGTGTCAACCCATCTGTGCTGAGAGAGCAAGGATGGACCGTATGGAAGAATATCGTGTGACAGGTGCAAAAGTTTCTTCATAGTAAATCCCCTCAATCTACGAGAAGCCCTTGGAAACAAATCTTGCCTTATACTTCTCGACGCTCCCATAAATAGCTTTCTTTACCTTGTAGATCCATCTTGATCCTACTACTGATTTTCCCACTAGCCTTGGAACAATATCCCAAGCATTGTTTCTGACAATGGAGTCATACTCCTCCACCATGGCATCTACGTAGTGGGCTCATGCACTTCTTCTTCAAAATAATATGGATCTATCATGATACACTTTCTCATAAGAGCCATGTATCTAGTAAATTGGTTAGGTGATTGTCTCTGTCTGCGTTGTGATGTAGGGACTCCTACATCTGTGCCGCATCAAGCTTCAGTATCTCAGCTTCTGTGGTGCACTTTCTGCCTTGTCTGATGTTTGGTTCTGCATGAGTGGACTCCTCCACTCCATGAATCTCCTCCTGTGGGTGAACCACATTGGGAGGCTCATCTTTCGGAACAAGCAGTTCCTTCACTGCATGCAAGTCTAGCTCCCTCTCAAGCATAGCTTGTGCAACACACACAATCATTATGTTCTTCCTCTCCGTGACCCCATTCTGCTGTGGGTTATGAGGCATTATGAGTTCTCTTCAAATTCATTATTTGCTACATAAGTATTTGAATTCTCCATAGATGTATTCACCACCATTATTTCTTTGTAGAGCTTTCACTTGCTTCCCCAACTCCTTCTCCACCAATGCTTTGAACTCATAGAACTTTGAGAACATTTCACTCTTATTCTGCATGAAGAAGATACAACATCTATGAGAATAGTCATAAAAAAATATAACATAATAACTATGTTTTGCTATTGAAGCAATCGAGAAAGGTCCACACACGTCTGTGTGTATTCTCTCCAAGATCATCGAAGCACGGTTCTCTTTCTCATGAAAGGTGGTCTTCAAAAACTTATCCATAGTACATCCCTTGCACTGATCTGACTGCGCAAGAGTACCCTTGGGAAGTCCAGTAGAAATATACTGTAAAATCTTCAAAGCGACATAGTGAATATGGCCCAATCTCCTGTGCCATAATTCGCCCTCATCGCAGCTCACCACTTCTTCTACTTTTCTCACCATTGCAGTGCAACCATCTACCTCCAGCTTGTAGAGATTCTTAATTCGAACCCCTATCTTCTTGGTTTGACTCGTTGTTTTATGTCGAAGGAAGGATTTTCCCTCACTGAAAAACAACATCATAACCTTTTTCTTCTAGCATTGCGACCGAGACCAAGTTCTTCTTCAGACTTGGAACATGTTAGTCATCCATAATTTTTAATTTTTTCCAAATATGACTACGTTGGAAATCCCAGATTTCTAGAAACAATATTGCAGAAACATTGTGAGTTCTAGAAATTTCACAGCCTTCATTATCCTAAGTCTATCAGTTCATTGAATATCTTCACCTATGCCTTCTAAAAAATCACCTTCTGTTTCAAAGGGAAGCTTTTTTCAGCCTATTTACCCCATTTTCTACCTTCATTTCATTCCCCCCCATTCTACCATTCCTATCCCTATTTTTATTAGTCCTTTTCCCTCTAAAAACCCCAATTTCCATTCACTAAACCCTTCATTTCCCTCTAAAATCCCTTTAAACCTATAAAAACCATTTTTTTATGGTTTAAACCACCTTTTTTTACCTATCAGAACTTCTAAATTGGCCTAAAAACCCATTTTCGACCTAAAAAATAGTATTTTTACAATTAAGGGCTTAAGCCCCTGAGGGCTTAAGTCTTCCGCTCCTTTTTCTTCATATAACCTCACCCTCGACCAGGCACTAGCCCTCCAACCCCTTTTCCTCCACCCCCATCCACCTTATTTCTCCACGGGACCATGCCCCAGCGACCAGGAGCTAGCCTCATCGCATTGGCATTTCCTTTGTAAACCCGCATTTTTCTTTGCAAACTTTCCACCCTGATAGCAATCTGCTGACGAGATATACACCGTAGATCCATAATATTCGATGACCCTCTTTCAACTTGCTGATCACCCCATCCCCGCCACTTCCTTAGCCCCTTTTCTCTCACTCCTGGTCCTCCTTTCCCCCATAAAAACTTCTTCCAATTTTTTAATCCCCCCTTCCTTTTCTATTTTCCCTATTGTTGTTGATTTTTGGGGCATTCTCGGCCTTCGATCAAAGGCCCTAGGACTAGAACCAACAGCCACCATGCTCCCGCAACCTTCCCTACCCTTCAACCCTTCCCCTGTCTGACTACTCCATGGGGTAATCTCCGACGTGAATTTTCTAAATCCAACGGCCATCATCCAACTCCTTCTCCCGATGGTTTTTTCATTACCCAACGCAATAGCCCACGTCATTCTGGGCCCACCTCCCACTACTCTGCTCGCTAGCCAACCTCCCTTTTCCAGCTGTCCTCCACTATTCCCTTCCACCGTGCACCTTTCCCCATAGCGCTCCTCTCCCACTGTTGGATCTACTTCCCTAGATCCAACGATGCATAGGATATTTCACGCAACATTCGCTCCCAAGGTTTAACACCTCTTTTTCATGCGAAACCAGTAATCTCGCAAAGGCCACATGTCGAGTAGGTAACCGTATTGCGTTCGATCGCGTTAAAACTGCTAACTACTAATCTGCAACGTGAAAACCGCTGGTGGTTTTCACGAAACCACTTTTTCCTCGATTATGCAATGAAATGAAAATTTCAAACCTTTTTTCGTGATTCCGCCTTCGGAACCTCTCCCCTGCACTCTCCCTTCCTCCTCTCTACTCCTTACGCCACTCCTGAAGCCTCTGATCGCAAATTGACAACAAAACACAGGGTTTTTATTTAATATTTGGTTTATTTTGCAGGTTTCATGGCCGCAGTAATGCAAAAGCCATCCCACAGTCATATTCGGTGACTGAGGCCTCAGTATGATAATCAGAGGGCCTAAAACGAAAAGGGATGGGTTTTTCTTCAATTTAAAAGTTTTATGAGTATCTTCTAACCACTAATTGAATTATAAAACCCTCCAATGCACATAAAGAAACCCTCCTTGCACATAAAGGACAAATGTAACAAACCATCAATGATGACATGAACAACAGGAAGAATTTTGAGGGTTAATCCGAGACCAAAGTTGAATTAAAAGGATTAGGCCTTCAAACAATGATTGAAGGAGAAAGTCAAAATTTTGAAGACATGAAGGATTAATGAATAAAATAGTTGTTAGATAGAAAAGAGATAAAGGCAGAAAAACAGAGTATGAAGGTATAAAGAGGCAGACAAAATATTTAAAGGTTTTAATTGGCATATTAAAGGAGAGAAACAGATGAATCAAAGGTTTGAAGAAGTCTAAGATGTGTTAGAAAGGTAGTATAATGGATTATGAGGGCTAAAACAAATCAGGCTTAGACACACTTTTTGATTAAATAAAGGAAAATTAGGCTTAAAGATAGCCTCGGACAAATCAAAATGAGCTGTTATTTACTTGATAAGCCCAAACTGCCACTCGTGGCTTGATTTATTTCCTAAAAGGCAAATTGATAGTTATTTCACTAAATAAGATATTTTAACTATCATAACACTTAATGTAAATACGGAAAAAAATCTCAAAGTCAATATTTTCAACTATTTCATCCTCAGGAAGTAAAGACAGATTTATTACACAGAGGAGTAGTTGAGTGATATTTCTACCTTATGCCTTGCATGGTTTTTAAGGATAGGAGTGCATTTATTGTGTCATTAATAACATTTTTTGAACCCTAGATAGTTCCACCTCCTTAATTACAATATAAATACTACTGTGGAACTCATTTGTAGGGGTTGGTTGCTGGCATTTGAACTCTTTTCAGTTGTACATAGTCTGGCTAGAGATTAAGAAGAAATTGAAGTTTTGGAAGACAGATGATGTTTTGACATGTTTTGTTAATGATAAGGCTCTATCACTGGATCCCTGAGCATGGTTGTTGGTGATGTATTCTGATCTATTATTGTATTTCCCATTTTCCACTTAGTTCCATCATTCTATACTTACAGTAGAGTGAAAATTTTAGGCTAAGAAATGTCTCCTAGAAGCACCTTAGACCTGTTTGCTCTTCACTGTCTTCATGTTTTCATTTGCTAATGGTTTATTGAGTAGTTTGACTTCTTTTCAACCCTCAAGCTTGTTTCTTTCATAATTAGTTTAAACAGTTGGTCCCAAGAATGATTTATGGTTTTCCCTGCTTACTTGCTGCCACTTGAAAACTGTTTCTGAAGTCCCCCTTTAAAGTACCATTGTTTACAGTTTTCCATAGAGGTCTGTTTTGATCATACCCTTTGTTCTTGCTTAGATAATTGTTTTGAAGGTATTTATAATTGTAGTCTTGGATGTCTAGGATTTCCCTCTTCTATGAATGTAGTTATTTGTGAATCTTTAATGTTTTCTTATCCATAAAAGTGAAATATTTGGATGAAATAGTGTGTTCCCCAACTCCTAGATTTCATTTGAATAGTTTGTCTTGATATTGTTATTTGCTGAAGTGTGGTTTCTAGAATTTATGGTTAGCCTTGTCTATGAAATGTCTCTTCATGTTCAAATGATGTTTTAAGTCCCCTTGTTGAGAGGTACATATAATTAAGGATTCTTAACTGCCCTTAATTCTACTTCTCCTTCTAAACCCTTAATGTCCATATCATTTCATCCACCAAACCCAAGATCCATTTCCCAAGTTAGATTTTCCATTTGATATCCCATATCCATTTGATTGAGCTTGCTATAACTTCTTCTTGACTCCATTTCCCAATGGCTCTAGTTTTTTCCCTTTCTATCTATGCTTCCTAGATCATTCATGTCTAATCAACCAAACCCAAAACAAACAAAATTGCACTTAATAACTAGCCTAAAATCAAACTTTTACAAGAAAACAAGTCATACCTTTGCAAAAAATTGAGAGATCCCTCTCTGAGACTAGATCATAGAGCTCTAAAGACTGGTTTATATGTTGCCTTGTCATTTAGTATGCCAATCTACTAAATCACAAGACCCCAACATTCTGGCAATCACGGTGGGACCTCTGAGTTCATAGTTGCCTAACAAGCTCTTATAGACTCATCAGTCCTTCAAACAACCATAGAAACTCAGAAAACCCCAAAAACATTTCAGATTGGTTTCCTAATAAACATTGGTGGTGGACCATAGAACATTTTACCTCCAAAAAAGAGCTAAAAATTTCCACCTGACGACTCCACTGGCCTCTAATAGGCCTACTACTTCACTAGTCCTTATAGACTCTCTTGGGAATGCATCGAGCAAACCCAATAATATTTTTGGTGGACAAAAAAGTTCAAATCTTCCACCTAGCGACTCCACAACCTCCAAAATACCTAATTAATCCATTGGTAGAAGACTCTGAACTGGTTGATAAGACACAATGACCTCTTTTCTGAATTTACAAACATGATTCCAAGGATGAAATCAAGATATGCCCCAATGAGTAGAGATCATATCCCTGGGTTCCCACATAAGATGCCCTAGGTGAATTGGGATAAAAACCTATCTATTTTTCCAGGCGAAAAGTTTGATGACCCATTGTTACATCTCATCAAATTTCATATACATATATGGAAGGCAAAAATTGAATGGTATGAAGACTGCCTTATGAAAATTTTCATGTTAACATTAGAAGGAAAGGCAAGGGATTGGTATGAATGGTTAGAACCTAAGAGCTTGTTTTCTTTAAAAGACATGCACCAAGTATTTTATGAGCAATATAAAGAAAAATCTTCATCTTTATCATGGACTACAAATTGTTGTGATCAATCTCAAAACATCATCCAATACTTGTTTGATATTGATGAGGATTTGGTTAATATGCATCCTGAAGATATTTTAGTAGCCATTCATGAATTTCATACCCAAGACAACTATCTCAAGAACCTAGATGAATCAATTAAGGAAGAAATCAAGCAAAGAATAAAGGAAATTCCTCAAGATATCCCTGCTAGCATAAATAATGATTCATCATCCCTTCTAGGTGAGGATAATTTAAATATTGATGATCTAGAAAAACCCATGTTTTTTCCAGATCAAGAACAAACTCAACCGCTACAAGACCTAGATGATGAGCAAGATTTCAAAGAGAACAATAAGGAATATTGTCAAGAAGGTATTGATTGCCTACCTATACCTTGTTTTTTACTGTTAAAAGAAATTTATGAACAAGCTGTAAACATAAAAAAGGAAGAATACCCTAAGGAAACAGTCAGCCATCTTGAACTCACAAAATCTGAAATAGGAGAAGAGACAACTGTTGGGAAAAATACTGAGAAGGGGGGTGAATCAGTATTTAGAGCTGATTGACAATTTTTGTTTTCCTTTTTCTTAAAAAACCGTATGTTACATTACTCCATCCAACTTGTATGTCCAGAGATCTTATTATGTCTTTAATTAGATCATTACATCATTTATTCATCAGATAAGTAGTAAGCATGAACAGAAATAACAGAAAAAACCATCAAACATAAGCAACACATATGAACACCAGGATTTAAGGTGGAAACCCAATTCGGGAGAAAACTACCGCTGCTATTATCTCATTTTTCAATAGTTATTATAAAGAAAACTTCTTACAATTTATGCTGGCACAGACTTATACCACCATGCAGGCACCTACCTACAGAAAGGCTATAACCTTCTCTCATTTACCAGCTACTACTGGGAGGGGGCTACACCCCCTCACTGAAGGCTTCGACCCTCAGTACTACTGCAGACCATGTTTCATCCACTTCCACACAACATACCTTGCAGGCCACCAGATTTATTAATTTTCTTCAGAGGTGCATCCTTAATTCAGATCTCTCAACAATCTGTTACCCATTCCATACATATATGCTTCAGAGTGAAGTATTCATTCATAACCCTTACTCGTGCATATGTTCTTCATGATCTCGTCAGTCAATTAAACCAGGAATTAATCTGATCTAGAGATCTTGATCAATCATATTCACAGGTGCATCATAGATTCAGATATATCAGAGTTTATTCATACAGATATCTCTAAAAGAGATTCATTTATTATCAACCCTTTTGCATGCACTTAGTTCTTCATGATTTTCATCACCTTATATAGTTTTCGCCTTTATTAAAACCTTGGGTCAAAACCATTCAATTACTAATGGTATTCCTAGACGGGGTAAAAATAGATAATCCAGTGGGGTCTCCATAACTCTCATTGTTCCATTGATCTTGGTAATTAAATAATTAATTTAATACTTTAGAACTTAACTTTAGGATTAAGGTTAACCTTTCGCATTTTAATGCTTTCAAAAAATATGATAAACCTTTGACCCCGGGCCCACAAATATAGTCAATAGCCAACTCGTCAAATATCGCTTACTCCGCATAGGTGGTGCGATGAAAACCATAAACCACCTTCACTGTTCACTCGGTCATGGTTCCATTCTTCCACGCAGTGTTCCGTTGCCTTTTCAATGTATTATTGTAATTAAGTTGGGTTTTAATGTTTTTCCTTTTATTATAGTTCCATTGTTGAGTTTAGAGTTCTATCCTATCGCAGTTCCGCCTCTAACTACACATTCAAGTTCTTGATTTAGCAAGCTGATTACTGTACTATGGTCCATTGCAATTATAATCTTTGCTCCATTCATCATATCTCTTTTTCTGTTTGATGGCCTTTTTCTCCCACTCTATCTCTGCACAGTTCTGCGTCAATTATGCATTCTACTTCTATTCACTGTCTTTGCATTGTCTGCTACCTCAATACCTTATCTGATTTGTTTCCTCTCTGCTACTTCTGCTATCTCGCTGTTACTCTCTTTGCTTCTTGTCTAATGCTGATCCTTGCTTCTCTCTTTTCCTTGTTGCTGTTCAGATGCTACTTCGTGCCACTCCCTTTGCCATCAATGAAAACAATTCCAACAATCTCCCCCTTTGGCAGTGATGGCAATACTCTTCCTCTGTTTGCCTTATAGAAGCCCTTTGTTGCTTTTCCTACCCCTTTGACATCAATGGCAAAGAGTTTGATCAAGATCATTTGACAATATTATGCTCCCCCTGAGATCATGCTGCATCTTCAAACATAATATGAACAACAATGAATCCTTGTCATATGACCAATGCTCCCCCTTAGCCTGTGCATTCAAAGATGCCTAACAACACCTCACACCAATTTAATCTTTTGTATTTGAGTAGATCTGATCCTCTGCATGGCTGAGACTACTCCCAGTTTATGTTTGAGATATTCGAATGCTTCCCTGGGTAGAGGTTTGGTAAATATATCAGCAACTTGTTCTTTGGATGGAACATACTCCAATTTCACCTTTTGTTCAAGCACTTGTTCATGTAAGAAGTGATATTTGATGGGAATGTGCTTGGTCTTGGAATGCATAACAGGATTATTTTAGATATTGATGGCACTTGTATTGTCACACATAATGGAGATAGGAGGTGAACATTTGATTTGAAAGTCTTGTAAGGTTTGCATCATCCAAAGAAGTTGAGTGCAACATGATGCGGCAGCCACATATTCTGCTTCTGCTGTAGATAAGGCAATAGAGCTTTGCGTCTTGCTAAACCAAGATACTAACCAGGGCCCCATATAGAATGCACCACCACTAGTTCTTTTCCGATCATCAACACTTCCAACCCAATCTGCATCAGTGTATGCATGAAGAGTAAGATCAGCATTCTTTGGATACCATAGTCCAAAGTCTTGAGTTCCTTGTAGATATTTGAATATTATTTTCACAGCCTAAAGATGAGACTCTTTTGGATTAGCTTGGAATCGTCCAACAATCCCTACTGCATGCATGATGTTTGGTCTTGTTCCAGTGAGATAAAGTAGACTTCCTATCATAGATCTGTATTCTAGTCGATTCACCGTGGGGGAATCATCATTAGAACTGAGATTACATCCAATTATCATTGGTTTACTTATAGGTTTGCAATCTTCCATTCCATACTTCTTCAGGATTTGCTTGAGGTATTTTTCTTGTGATAAGAATATGCGATCTGTTGCTTGTTGCACTTGCAAGCCAAGAAAGAATGTTAGTTCTCAAAGTAAAGACATTTCAAATTCTTGCTTCATATCAGAAGCAAAGTTATGACTCATAGACTCTTCATTACTTCCAAAAATGATATCATTAACATATACAACCACAATCAATAGTTTGTCATTTTCAATTTTTGTGTATAAGTTGCTATCAGCAGACCCTTTTGAAAATCCTTGTTAATGAAGATATTTGTCAAGTCGATAGTACCATGCCCGCAGAGCTTGTTTGAGACCATATAGAGCCTTTTTAAGTCTACAAACAAGTTTTTCATCATTTCCCAAAATGAATCCTTCTGGTTGTTCTATATAAACTTCTTCTTCTAGATCACCATTGAGAAAAGCAAATTTAACATCCATTTGAAAAACTTTGATTTGTTGGAAGCTTGAAAAAGCAAGAAACATTCTTATGGCTTCAAGTCTGGCTACAGGAGAAAAGGTTTCTTCAAAGTTTATACCTTCTTGTTGAGCATACCCCTTGCAAACAAGTCTAGCTTTATTTCTTATAACATCCCCATTCTCATTTAACTTGTTTTTGAATATCCATTTAGTTCCAATGACATTTTTGTCATGAGGTCCTTGTACTAATTCCCAAGTGTGATTCTTTTCAATTTGATCAAGCTCTTCATTCATGGCTTGAATCCAACATTCATCTTTGCTAGCTTGACTGACATTGTGAGGTTCAATAGTGGACAGAAATGCCATATTGCTAGAAGATCCCACAAGAGTCCTTGTTTGTACACGTGATCCCTTTTCTCCCAAAATTTGAGATTCTGGATGATTCTTTTGAACATATCTAGATGAAGCCTTTTCAGACAAATCATCTTCGGGTTCTTCACTGGGTTCACTGTTTGTATCATTACTATTTGATGTAGAAGGATATATTTCATCATCGTCATCTTCATTTGTTGTTTGTTTTTCTTCTTTTGGAGCTGCAGGAGACTCATCAATAACAACATCAATACATTCAACAATCTTCCGAAGTCTTTTATTGTTGCATTTATATGCTTTACTCCTAGAGGAGTAACCAAGAAATATTCCTTCATCTGCTCTGGGTTCAAACTTGCCAAGTTTTTCATCATTATTTTTGATAAAGCATTTGCTTCCAAAAATTCTAAAATGCTTTATAGTAGGAGGATTACCATAAAAGAGTTCATATGGAGTTTTATCGCTATTTACACGAACATGTGCCCTGTTAAGAATATTTACTGCTGTATGTGCTGCTTCTCCCCAAAATGTGTCAGGTGTTCCAGAATCATCAAGCATAGCTCTAGCCATTTGTTGAACTGTTCTATTCATTCTTTCTGCAACACCATTTTGTTGTGGAGTGTCAGCTACATAGAACTATCTTTTTATGCCATGTTGTTCACAAAATTCAAGGAATTGATTTGATGTATATTCTCCTCCTTGATCAGATCTGAGGCACTTAATTTTTAGATCTAATTCATTCTCAACTAGTGCTTTGAATATCTGAAATTTCTCAAATGCTTCATCTTTGTGTTTAAGCACCCCAATCCAACACATTCTAGAGAAATCATCAATGAATAAGATATAGTATTCTTCACCACGTGGTGACTTTTTCCTTATAGGTCCACATATGTTAGTATGAATGAGTTCAAGAGGCTTACTTGACGATCCTTCCTTGGCATTAAATTGTACTCTAGTTTGCTTACCGAATTGGTAAGATTTGCATATGATATTTTCAGGTAGAGTAATATTGGGAAGATCACGAACAACTTTAAGTCTGCTTGATTTGTTGATTTGAAAGAAGCTCAGATGCCCCAACCTTCTATGCCATAGCCAATTTTCTAAAGATTTACTCTAGTAACATTGTTCTTTGCAGTTCTTAGATACATACAGGTTGCTTGGAGTTCTTTTTCGTTTTATAATTGCTTTACCAGTATCAAGATCACGTACCACACATTCTTTTGAACTAAATACAACTTCAGCTCCTTGATCACACATTTGACTTACACTTAACAGGTTATTCTTTAATCCATCCACATACATAACTTCATTAGCTTTCACCTTTTCTTTTAGAAAAACAGACCCTTTTCCCTTAATGACTGCAGGAGTATCATTTCCAAATGTAACATTCTTTTATTTTTCTAGAGCACTATATGCAAGAAGTTTGGTTTTATCACCTGTCATGTGTCTTGAGCATCCACTATCAATGTACCATTGGTTTTCTTCATCTTCTGCAAACAACGCTATGCCACAATTTTCAACCTGTAATTCCTTATTTTTCCATACTTTGGAGCTTGAAGGAACATGTTCTTTTGGCTGAACTTTGCTCCTGCATTCAAATTCTTCATGGCCAAAGTTATTGCAATAAGCACATTCAACTTCATTTTGAAGAGGATAAAAGTTGTTATAGGTATTCTTCTTTGTTTCAATATCAATCCTTTTCTTTCTTGCTTCTCTTGTCATGATGGTTTTATATGCTACACATTGAACAACTTTATGACCAAAATTGTGACATGAGAAACATTGTCCATTGAAGAAGAAATTTATATGATCATAAAATATCCTTCTTGAATTTACCTGTTGATTGGTGTTTCTTTGAAAAATATTCCTATTAGTGTTCTTTGAATTGAGATGATCATGCTTTACCTGCAAATATTCTTTATTCCCTTGCTGAGTGGCAGCATGTTGTATACCAGCAGTAGCTGCTTTTAGATAATTTGGTGCTGAAGCCTGAGAAGATTCTCCGATATATCCAAGACTTGTCTTTATAAGGGGAGAACGTTGTACCTTGATAATCTCATCTAAGGTTTCAGATCCTTTAGCAAATCTAAGATTCAGAGTCTTTACTTTCTCAATTTCTTTTCTTAGACTTACTACTTCACACTCTAATTTCTCATTGTGTTTCTCTTTTTCTTCAAGCTGATTTTTCAAAGTTTCTATGGTTATTTTACTCTCTTCTAAGCAAATTTTGAGTTTATTGTTTTTATCAAGAAAATCATTGTCTTCTAGAGAATCCACAAAAGTATCATTTTCTTCTCTAGATTCTTTTTCAAATGCCATGAGAAGTCTAAGATCTTGTTCACATTCTTCCTCATTATCAGATAACCCATCATTGTCTTCATGAGTATAGTAACTCTTTTTAGTGCTAAAACGATTCTTATTCCTTCTTGCTACTTCCTTTCCCTTTTTATGTGTTTCTTTATAAGGACACTTAGCAGCATAATGACCAACTCTTCCACAATCAAAAAATTTGAAAGGAAGCTTACCTATGAACCGTCCTGTGCCAAGTCGAAGTTTCTTTACAAATTTTATCTCATCTTCTTCTGAGATATATCCTGATCCTTCTATTTTTTGTACTTCCTTCCCTTTTGTAGAAGTTCTAAAGACTCCTTCTTTGAATTTTGATGGTCCTCCTCTTCTCATTTCATATGCAGTTAGTATGACATTAAGTTGCACCACAGTAAGATTTTGAAGATCCTGCTTTTCTTCAAGAGCAGAAACTTTTGACTCAAATTTTTTCGTTAGTGATCTTAAGACTTTCTCAACCAAAGTGGATTCGGTTATTGTTTCTCCCATATTTCTCATACGATTTACAATATCTTCAAGACGTAAAAAGAAATTGGCAATGCTCTCCTCATTATCCATTTTTAGATTCTCATATTGAATTCTGAGAGTTTGGAGTTTAGCACTTTTTACCTTTGCATCACCTTCATAAATAAGAATGATTTTGTCCCATATTGCCTTTGTTGTATTCAGCTGCATGACTTTGACAAATTCTAATTCAGTTAGACTTCCCAATAGAGCATTGACCGCCTTTGCATTTGTTTCATAATTCTTTCTTTCCGTCGAATCTTTTGGTACTGCAGCTGGATATTGATTTCCTCCTTCAACAATTGCCCATACCTCTGCTCCCAGAGACTGAAGATAGGATCTCATCCTTGTTTTCCAGAATATTAAATTGTTTCCATTAAAAAGCGGATGCCTGATAGATGTTGTTCCATCTTGATTGCTCATCTTGCTTGATCTTCCTTCTAGTGGCTAAGCGTTTTCAGAAGGACCTGCTCTGAAACCAATTGTTGGGAAAAATACTGAGAGGGGGGGTGAATTAGTATTTAGATCTGACTGACAATTTTTTCTTTCTTTTTTCTTAAAAAACCATATGTTACATTACTGCATCCAACTTGTATGTCCAGAGATCTTATTATGTCTTTACTTAGATCATTACATCATTTATTCATCAGATAAGCAATAAGCATGAACATAAATAATAGAACAAACCATCAAACATAAGCAACACATATGAACACCAGGATTTAAGGTGGAAACCCAATTCAAGAGAAAACCACTACTGCTGTTATCTCGGTCTTCGATATTTATTATAAATAAAACTTCTTACAATTTATGCTGGCGCAGACTTATACCAGCACGTAGGCACCTACCTACAGAAAGGCTACAAACTTTTCTCGTTTACCAGCTACTAATGGAAGGGGGCTACACCCCCTCACTGAAGGCTTCGACCCTCAGTACTACTGCAGACCACGTTTCATCCACTTCCACACAACATACCTTGCAGGCCACCAGATTTATTCATTTTCTTCAGAGGTGCATCCTTAATTCAAATCTCTCAACAATATGTTACCCATTCCATATAGATATAATTCAGAGTGAAGTATTCATTCACAACCCTTACTCGTGCATACATTCTTCATGATCTCATCAGTCGATTAAACCAGGAATTAATATGATCTAGAGATCTTGATCAATCATATTCACAGGTGCATCATAGATTCAGATATATCAGAGTTTATTCATATAGATATCTCTGAAAGAGATTCATTTATTATCATCCCTTTCGCATGCACGCAGTTCTTCATGATTCTCATCACCTTATATAGTTTTTTCCTTTATTAAAACCTTGGGTCAAAACCATTCAATTACTAATGCTATTCCTGGACGGGGTCAAAATAGATAATCCAGTAGGGTCTCCATAACTCTCACTGTTCCATTGATCTTGGTAATTAAATAATTAATTTAATACTTTATAACTTAACTTTACTTTTGCATTTTAACGCTTTCAAACAATATGATAAACCTTTGATCCCGGACCCAAAAATATAGTCAATAGCCAATCAAATACGCGCACGGTACCATAAGTAAATTTTACGCAAGTCCAGCATCCAATCACCATTAGAGTAGCCAACTTCCAGATCAACGGCGTATATGCATATCGCTCAACCTCCAATGCCGAACATTAACGTGTGATGGCCTGCCGTACCTGTGTTAATCTTCGCACACATTCAACAAATGATGACTGTCTGATGACCCCTTCCCAGATCAACGGTGCTCAATGATATCGCTGGGCATCCTGGGTCGAACTATAACGCGCGATGGCGCACAGTGACAAGCGATTTTCCGTGGGTCCTCCTTTCCACATGTCGAGTGATTTATGGAATCGATCCCAACTCATCAAATACTGCTTACTCCACATAGGTGGTGCAATGAAAACCATAAACCACCTTCATTGTTCACTTGGTCATGGTTCCATTCTTCCACACAGTGTTTCGTCGCCTTTTCAATGTATTATTATAATTAATTTGCGTTTTAATGTTTTTCCTTTTATTACAATTCCATTGATAAGTTTAGAGTTCTATCCTGTTGCCGTTCTGCCTCTAATTTCACATTCAAGTTCTTGATTCCACAAGCTGATTACTGTACTATGGTCCATCGCAATTATAATCTTTTCTCCATTCATCATATCTCTTTTTCTGTTTGATGGCCTTTTTCTCCCACTCTGTCTCTGGACAGTTCTTCTTCAATTATGCATTCTACTTCTATTCACTGTCTCTGCGTTGTCTGCTACCTCAATACCTTATCTGCCTTGCTTCCTCTCTGCTACTTCTGCTATCTCACTGTTACTCTCTCTGCTTCTTGTCTAATGTTGCTCCTTGCTTCTCTCTTTGCCTTGTTGCTGTTCAGATGCTCCTTCATGCCATTTCCTTTTCCATCAATGACAACATTTCCAACAACAACACAACTAGAGTCTCTGCCTTTACGTTATAACTCATTTCATATTATTAGAAAAGAATGGCATCATGAAAATGTAGAAGAAACAAATCATGAGCCCTGTATTCAAACTAAGTATCATAATAATCATGAGGAGTTGTTTGAAATATAAAAAGATCATGTAACAATAGAAAATCCTCAAGTTTTCCCTGCAAGCGCAAGTACTGATTCACTAGAAGAGGCTCAAGAAGACATCTAACATCAAGGCTAGTTAACACAAGAGAAATAGGACTGTTGTACTTCTGATCAAAGAAACATAGAAACATCTTCCCCTTTGATAGAAGAAGAAATTGATCAAATTATAAAAAAATAGCCAGCCTCTGAAACTTTTTACAAAACAAACACTCTTGCCCATTCACCTAATGAACTTTGTTGTAAAAAATTGTTGGAAATATTGTCATTGATGGAAAAGGAATTGGAAAAGGCAGGAGCAGCACCTAAACTATCCATGAGGCAAAAGAGACAGAGCAGTAGAGTTGAATTAGGGGTTTAATACATTTTGCAAAGGAGATGACAAAAGTGAGAGCTGCTAGGAAGAGACAAGAGGATACCTATGGTGCCCGGAGAAGAATGAAATAATTGTTAGGGATATGTGTATTATATGTGTATTGACTGATGTAATTCTTGTATGGAATCCCCTGAATCTCTGTATGAGTCTCTGCGAATGGAGTTAAAAGTGAAACCCTGTTGAGGAATCATGGTGGTAGGATTTGAATTCCAGGATGAGACCTTCTTGTAATGAAGATCTGGCTTAGTTTGATATTTGCAGTCGTGGAAATATTTGGTTGAATATATAGGGGGCTCTCGAGGCATTCAGTGTATCCATTGAAGAACTTAATGGTGGAAGAGATATGATTTTTTTGAATGTACAAGTAGAAGCGGAACTGTGACAGGATAGAACTCCAAAATGGAAGGTTGACGTGTTATATATATCATAGCAGAATTGAGGAATGACATTGAATTGTCACGAGTCAATGTTTGTAAGGAAATCCCGTCGAAAGAGAACTACTTTTGTTCGTTGGTTATTGGAAATCCTGCTAAAGATAGACCAGAGTTATAGCGCAAACCCAGACTAACCCTTTGGAATCATGAACGGAACCTTGAGTGAAGGACAGAACCATGAAGGAGGAACAATAAAGGTGGTTTATGGTTTTCATCGCACCGCTTTCAACATGCAAGCGGTATTCAAGAGGTGGGGATCTATTCCATAGAACGGGCAACACGTGTCCCTGTACGATTCTACAAAACCACTTTTTACTGTGCGCCATCGCGCGTTATAGTTCGACACAGGACGCCCAGCAATATCATAGAGAGCCATTTATCTGGGAAGAGGTCATTGGACGGTCATCATTTGTTGAAGGTGCACGAAGATTAACACAGGTACGACGGACCATCACACGTTAACGTTTGGCATCGAACGTCGAGTGATATGCATATACGCCGTTGACCTGGAAGCTTGCTAATCCAACGGTGATCAGATTCTGGACTTGCGCGAAGTTTACCTATGGTACCATGCGCGCATTTGATTGGCTATTGGCTATATTTTTGGGCCCGGGGTCAAAGGTTTACCATATTATTTGGAAGGGTTAAAATGTGAAGGGTTAAATTTAATCCTAAAGTTCTGGTCAAAATTGTAAATATATTTATTTATCAATTTCTTCAAATTGATAAACAAAAATTAAAAGGAGATCAAAAATCCCCATGGGCTAAACTAAAAGGAATACTGTCAAAGGAATACCATTGGCAGTTCATGGTTTTTACTCATGGTTTTAATAAAGGAAAAACTATATAAGGAGAAGAAAAATAAAGAACGATGTGTGCATTGTAAGAGTTGTGAATAAATTTTCTGTATAGGTGAGCTATGTTCTTAACTGATAAATCTGAGACTACAATGCACCCATGCATATAATGATCTGATGATGATGAATCTCTGGTTTGAATGAAAGACGATATCATGAAGAACTGGTGTGAGTATACAGAAAACAAATAAATCTAGTGACCAGCAAGGTATGTCATATGGAAACTGGTGGATCCAGTATGAAAATTGATGAAACAAGGTTCACAGTGGTGCTAAGGGTCGAAGCCTTCAGAGAGGGGGTTTTAGCATCCTTCCAGTGGTAGCTGGTAAATGAGAGAAGGTTGTAGCCTTCTGCAGGTGGGTGCCTGCGTGTTGGTATAAGTCTGCACCAGCATATATTGTAAGAAGTTTTTCTCTATAATAAATATTGAAGACTGAGATTACAACATCGGTGGTTTTCTCCCAAATTGGGTTTCCACCTTAAATCCTAGTGTTCATATGTGTTGTGTATGTTTGATGGTTTGTTCTGTTATTTATGTTCATGCTTAATGCTTATCTGATGCAATGCTCTAAGTAAAGACATATATCTCGACATACATGTTGGATGCAGTACTGTAACATAAGGTTTTAAGAGAAAGAAAAGAAAAATGGTTCAGCCCTAAATACTGATTCACCCCCCCTCTCAGTATTTTTCCCAACAATTGGTATCAGAGCCAGGTCCTTCTGAAAAAGCTTAGCCGCTAGAAGGAAGATCAAGCAAGATGAGAAATCAAGATGGAACAACATCTATCAGGCCTCTGCTCTTTAACGTAAACAATTTAATCTTCTGGAAAACAAGGATGAGATCCTATCTTCAGTCTCTGGGAGCAGAGGTATGGGAAATTGTTGAACAAGGATATCAATACCCAGCTGCAGTACCAACAGATCCGAAGGAAAGAAAGAATTATGAAACAAATGTAAAGGCAGTCAATGCTCTATTGGGAAGTCTAACTGAATTAGAATTTGTCAAAGTCATGTAGTTGAATATAGCCAAGACAATATGGGACCAAATCATTCTAAGTTATGAAGGTGATGCAAAGGTAAAAAGTGCTAAACTCCAAACTCTCAGAATTCAATATGATAATCTAAAAATGGATAATGAGGAGAGCATTGCCAATTTCTTTTTATGTCTTGATGATATTGTAAATCGTATGAGAAATCTGGGAGAAACAATAACCAAATCCACTTTGGTTGAGAAATTCTTAAGATCACTAACGAAAAAATTTGAGTCAAAAGTTTCTGCTCTTGAAGAAAAGCAGGATCTTCAAAATCTTACTGTGGTGCAACTTCATGGCATACTAACTGCATATGAAATGAGAAGAGGAGGACCATCAAAATTCAAAGAAGCAATCTTTAGAACTTCTACAAAAGGGAAGGAAGTACAAAAAAAAAAAAGGATCAAGATATATCTCAGAAGAAGATGAGATAAACTTTGTAAAGAAACTTCAACTTGGGACAGAATGGTTCAAAGGTAAGCTTCCTTTCAAATGTTTTTATTGTGGAAGAGTTGGTCATTATGCTGCTAAGTGTCCTTATAAAGAAACACATAAAAAGGGGAAGGAAGTAGCAAAAAGAAATAAGAATCATTTTATCACTAGAAAGAGTTACTATACTCATGAAGATAGTGATGGGTTATCTAATAGTGAGGAAGAATGTGAACAAGATCTGAGACTTCTCATGGCATTTGAAAAAGAATCTAGAGAAGAAAATATACTTTTGTGGATGCTCTAGAAGACAGTGATTTTCTTGATGAAAACAGTAAACTCAAAATTTTCTTAGAAGAAAGTAAAATAACCATAGAAACTATGAAAAATAAGCTTGAAGAAAAAGAGAAACATAATGAGAAATTAGAGTGTGAAGTACTAAGTCTAAGAAAAGAACTTGAGAAAGGAAAAACTCTAAATCTTAGATTTGTTAAAGGATCTGAAACATTAGATGAGATTATCAAGGTACAACGTTCTCCTCTTATAAAGACAGGTCTTGGATATATTGGAGAATCTTCTCAGGCTTCAACACCAAATTATCTAAAAGCAGTTATAGCTGGTTTACAACATACTGCCACTCAGCAAGGGAATAAAGAATCTTTACAGATTAAGCATGATCATCTCAATTCAAAGAACACTAACAGGAATGTTTTTTGAAAAAACACCAATCAACAAGTAAATTCATATAGAAGATTTTATGATCGCAGAAATTTCTTCTTCAATGGACAATGTTTCTCATGTCACAATTTTGGTCATAAAGTTGTTCAATGTGTTGCATATAAAACCATCATGACAAGAGAAGAAAGAAAGAAAATGACTGATATTGAAACAAATAAGGATACTTATAACAACTTTTCTCCTCTTCAAAATGATGTTGAATGTGCTTATTGCAATAACTTTGGTCATGAAGAATTTGAATGTAGGAGAAAATTTCAGCTAAAAGAACATGTTCCTTCAAGCTCCAAAGTATGGAAAAAGAAGGAATTACAGGTTGAAAATTGTGGCATAGCATTATTTGCATAAGATGAAGAAAACCAATGGTACATTGATAGTGGATGCTCAAGACACATGACAGGTGATAAAGACAAACTTCTTGCATATAGTGCTCTAGAAAAAGAAAAAAATGTTACATTTGGAAATGATACTCCTGCGGTCATTAAGGGAAAAGGGTCTATTTTTCTAAAAGAAAAGGTGAAAGCTAATGAAGTCATGTATGTGGATGGATTAAAGCATAACTTGTTAAGTGTAAGTAAAATGTGTGATCAAGGAACTGAAGTTGTCTTTAGTTCAAAAGAATGTGTGGTACGTAATCTTGATACAGGTAAAGAAATTATAAAAGGAAAAGGAACTCCAAACAACCTGTATATATTGAAGAACCCCAAAGAACAATATTATTTGAGTAAATCTTCAGAAAATTGGCTATGGCATATAAGGTTGGGGCATCTGAGCTTCTCTCAAATCAACAAATCAAGCAGAGTTAAAGATGTTCGTGATCTTCCCAATATTACTCTACCTGAAAATATCATTTGCAAATATTGCCAATTCGGCAAGCAAACTAGGGTACAATTTCATGCCAAGGAAGGATCATCAAGTAAGCCTCTTGAACTCATTCATACTGACATATGTGGAACTATGAGGAAAAAGTCACCACGTGGTGAAGAATACTATATCTTATTCATTGATGATTTCTCTAGAATTTGTTGGATTGGGCTGCTTAAACACAAAGATGAAGGATTTGAGAAATTTTAGATCTTCAAAGTACTAGTTGAGAATGAATTAGATCTAAAAATTGAGTGTCTCAGATCTGATCGAGGAGGAGAATATACATCCAATGAATTCCTTGAATTTTGTGAACAACATGGCATAGAAAGACAGTTCTCTGTAGCTAGCACTCCACAACAGAATGGCGTTGTAGAAAGAATGAAAATAACATTTCAACAAATGGCTAGAGCTATGCTTGATGATTCTAGAACACCTGACACATTTTGGGGAGAAGCAGCACATACAACAGTAAAAATTCTCAACAAAGCACATGTTCGTGTAAATAGTGATAAAACTCCATATGAACTCTGGTATGGTAATCCTCCCACTATAAAGCATTTTAGAATTTTTGGGAGCAAATGCTTTATCAAAAATAATGATGAAAAACTTGGTGAGTTTGAACCTAGAGCAGATGAAGGAATATTTCTTGGTTACTCCTCTAGGAGTAGGGCATATAAATGTTACAATAAAATACTTTGAAAGATTATTGAATGTATTGATGTTGTTATTGATGAGTCTCCTGCAGTTCCAAAAGAAGAAAATCAAACAAAAAATGAAGATGATGATGACACATATTCTTCTACATCAAATAGTAATGATACAAATAGTGAACTCACTGAAGAACCCGAAGAGGATTTTTCTAAAAAGGCTCCATCTATATTTGTTCAAAAGAATCATCCAGAATCTCAAATTTTGGGAGAAAAGGGATTAGGTGTACAAACAAGAAGGACTCTTGCGGGATCTTCTAGCAATCTGGCATTTCTGTCCACTATTGAACCCCACAGTGTCAGTCAAGCTAGCAAAGATAAATGTTGGATTCAAGCCATGAATGAAGAGCTTGATCAAATTGAAAATAATCACACTTTGGTATTAGTACCAAGACCTCATGACAAAAATGTCATTGGAACTAAATGGATATTCAAAAAAAAGTTAAATGAGAATGGGGATGTTATAAGAAATAAAGCTAGACTTGTGTGCAAAGGGTATGCTCAAAAAGAAGGTATAGACTTTGAAGAAACCTTTGCTCCTGTAGCCAAACTTGAAGCCATAAGAATGTTTCTTGCTTTTTCAAGCTTCCAACAAATCAAAGTTTATCAAATGGATGTTAAATCTACTTTTCTCAATGGTTATCTAGAAGAAGAAGTCTATATAGAACAACCAGAAGGATTCATATTGGGAAATGATGAGAAACTTGTTTGTAGACTTAAAAAGGCTCTATATGGTCTCAAACAAGCTCCAAGGGCATGGTACTATCATCTTGACAAATATCTTCATCAACAAGGATTTTCAAAAGGGTCTACTGATAGAAACTTATACACAAAAACTGAAAATGAAAAACTATTGATTGTGGTTGTATATGTTGATGATATCATTTTTGGAAGTAACAAAGAGTCTATGAGTCAGAAATTTTCTTCTGATATGCAGAAATAATTTGAAATGTCTTTTCTTGGGGAACTAACATTATTTCTTGGCTTGCAATTACAACAAGCAATAGATGGAATATTCTTATCACAAGAAAAATACCTCAAGAAAATCCTGAAGAAGTATGGCATTGAAGAATGCAAATATGTAAGTACACCAATGATAACCGGATGTAATCTCAGTTCTAATGATGATTCCCCCACGGTGAATCAACTTGAATACAAATCTATGATAGGAAGTCCACTCTATCTCACTGGGACAAGACCAAACATGATGCATGCAGTTGGGATTGTTGGATGATTCCAAGCTAATCCAAAAGAGTCTCATCTTCAGGCTATAAAAATAATATTCAAATATCTACAAGGAACTCAAGACTTTGGACTATGGTATCCAAAGAATGATGATCTTTCTCTTCATGCATACACTGATGCAAATTGGGCTGGAAGTGTTGATGATAGGAAAAGCACTAGTGGTGGTGCATTCTGTATGGGGCCCTAGTTAGTATCTTGGTTCAGCAAGAAGCAAAGCTCCATTGCCTTATCTATAGCAGAAGCGAAATATGTGGCTGCGGCATCATGTTGTACTCAACTTCTCTAGATGATGCAAACCCTACTGTGGAGCGATAAAAATGTGTCTTTTTAACTCCTAATTACCTTCACATTAATTGTCAACCCAGGGACGAATTTTTATTTCAAGAGTGTACTCAGTCTGAGGCGGCTATTTACTCAAGAGTAATGTTTTGCAGTATAGTGCTTAAAATGCAAAAGTAAATGAAAGCTGGAAACAAAATCTAATTGGAACAGCAAGAAACTGAAATGTTCTAAACTAAATCATTCACTCAAACAACCATCAATCGAGGATACAGTAGCAATAACTCATTCCTTTGGATATTGATGCAATTGAAATCAAACCGGAACAAGACAATCAATCTAGGAACGAGGAAGCAATAACCAATGTTCTCTACAGTTGAGAGTCCTGCTTTAAAGAAATTAAAAGGAAATAGAAATTAAACTAAAGCTGCCATTGAAAGTAAACTAGGAAAACTCCTTAAAAGCAAACTCTTGCAATTAATCAACCAAACTAAACAGTGAAGTAAATGGACAACAAACTTATAATTAAAGGAATTAAACAACGAATCATATTTAATAAATCTGAACAACAAACTCTAATTAGTGGAATCGAATAACCAATAATATGAAATGAACAGCGAAGCTTTACATTTGAAATGAACAGCATAACAATATAAGTTGAAAAGGATAATAATCTCTGTTATGATGGAAAACAGCAACCACATGATTCAATCTCAACTTGTGCAATAAAATAATTCCATAAAATATTCTAACAGCACACTATAAAAACATGAAACTGTAAAATAATGCAATTCAAAAGAATAGGAAATAAATCAAACCATCACATAGCAGCAATTGTAAATATATGATACACAGCAGCAGCAACGTACTCCACCAGAGGCTGGGCCCTTAGCCGCCAGCGGATGCTGCTGGGTTACTTCAGAATGAAAAGAATGAATGGAAACTAGATTTATATTAAAATATCAAAGCAGAGTTACAGTGGATTACAACAAGAAGTCTCTCAATCTCTCATCCATTATCCATTCTCTCTGCCATCCTCAATTCTGAATCTCTAATTCATCCTCAATTCCATCATTCGAATCCCCAAAAATCATCCTCAAATCATTCTCCAATCCCCCCATCTCTGATCTCCGTTTTCATTTAAATAGAGAGAGATCAGAGAGAAGTTATAATAAAGATAAGTATAACATGATTTCTATTACAAAATTGGTTTTCTTCTAACCATTTGATCAATAAGAACAAGGCGAATTTGGCTTTGCAGCTGAGATTTGGAGGACGGCCGCAACAACAAATCTGAAAAAATCATGCTCAAAGAACCCTGCGTTTCTCTCATTCACAATAGAATTTCGTGAGAAACACTTGTTATTTTTAAGTTAATTAGATCGTTACGGACAAACCATATTCTAAATTTCCGGTCTGCTTCATTTGCTCGAAATCTCAACCGCAAAACCGTCACTTCTTATTCCAGCGAATTTCTGAGTTGGCACTTTTAATGATCAAATCTTCAATCTGGAAATTATCTTGGAGGCTAAAAATGGTGAATAATGTTAAAACTGATTTATTAAAACTATCATTGATAAAATCATGCATAATCATCAATTTATTAGAAATAAAGGAGAATAAATAATATTCATTCATAGAAGCATAAATCATCATAAAATGGATTTATATAATAAATTATAATAAATGACATGATGAAGAATAGTAGAAATGGGTGGAATAAGTGTGCAAAAGTGATAATAATAATGGCATATTAACGGCCCAACATACCCCCACACTCAATATGTTGCATGTCCTCATGCAACGAAAACTGAATATATTGCATGTCCTCATGCAACCCAAAGACAAAAACCCATGTGTTAACCAAGCAATAAAAAAAAATATGTTCATCTCGGCTCATGAAATGGATAGAACAAATGAATTCTTCCTTAATTAATGAATATTCACTTTTAGTAATCTTGATGAAGGCATAACAATTTTTATATTGACATTCAACTATATGTATATATGAAGTTGCAACAAAATATGATATAAGTAACAACAAACTTCATTAACCATTTTCTCAAAAACTACAAACCAGCTTTTGTTGAAATTTGGCAAGTAAATTTATAATATATGAATGCCTTTATGATCAAAAAATCAGACTGTTTTGATGCATGGATCATGAGATATAAACAAAATGACTGTAGTTGAGAGTGCATGATTTCCGAAATTTTATGAACCAATTTATCTTGAAATTGTCTGGGTTTGTATTAATGATACGTCTGTGTTTTCCAAAAATCACAAGAATTGAGTTCATAGTTTTAAAAATATTATGGAAATCAATTTCTACACTGAAATTGTATGCCTTAAATGAGAAAGAAAATAGAAAACATCCATCATGCGTAGCAATTCATCCCCCTCTCTGAAAAATTAGCATGCCCTCATGCGATGCTAGAAAAAAATTGAGGTGGTTGCTACCACCTGTTGAATTCTATGCTTGGTGTAAAACAACATGGAATAAGGGAGGTGTTGAGAAGGAATAAGAATAGCAATGGATGATAAAGAATATGAATGACATGGTTATAAGAAAGAAATGAATGAAAGAGACACTCCCCCAAACTGAAAGATGATATGCCGCTGAAAAAAAAAATGGGAAGTGGTACATATGTGGACTGAAGGATGATAAATAATGCTCAAAATGGACGTTTTTGAAATTCTCCTAAATTCGTAATAAATCAGAAAATTATGCGATTTTACCTCAAGTTTTACCTCCAAAAATGTGGAATGACATATATGTACTGGCAGGTGTTGAAGCTGATGTAGGCAGATTTGGTGCTGAAAGTGATGCAAAAGGTAGAATCCAGGCAAGCACATCATGTCGGAAGAATTGTGCACGTTCGCGAGTTGCTCGAGCCTCTTCTATTAGTTGCAATAGTGTGGTCATGCTATGAATAGAATTCTGCCCATACTTGTTGTTCTCCTGTAAACAAAGCACTATTTTGCATACAATGTTCTTGAATCCATAGTGTTAGTTTTGAATAGAAATAGATAAGATGCATGCAAAACTTTCAGTCAGAAATTTTTTTGTCAAATCAACAAGTTATGGCAGAGTGTAGTAATCATATCGCATGCTATCCCATAATGCATACATTCCCCCTCCAACTGGAAAAGGAATTCCATGACCATAAAGTGTATGAGAGGTGTTGTGCTGATGGCAAGGCAAGGGAATGAACAATATAGCAGTGAATGAAGCAGAGTACACATATCAATGATAGGATAGCGGGAGTTATGGTTATAATGAGAGCAGAGTGTGTAAGGATAGTTATGAATAAGAGATAGGACGCTTTGAATTGATGATAGGTGATGAAAAAGAGAAAAAGAACAACAATATGCCAAAAAGATGCTTTACTGATAGTATGCTAGCTGAAAATGATGCGATTGATCATAAAACACTTTCTCATGCATAAAGGTTCAAAACGGGGAAAAAGTTAAGGAAATAACTTCTCTGATAAAAAGAAAAAAATAAGAAAAGGGTATTATAATAATAATTGACGATAAGATATAACTTCAATACCATAAGCAGAGCCGCTGCTGCCAGCAGACGTCCATAGCCTCGGCAGGGTTGCTTTTTAACCCATATGAGCCAGGATCCTCAATTTATAAATGGAGAGTTACGGTGCTGTTCTACAGAAGAGATCAGTGTGCTGGCGTGGTAACCAGATAACCACACTGCCATTCACTGGGATGTAGCAAAAGTGATCAGGCCGGCTCGTGATGAGACCTCCTGTTCCAAGGATAATTTGACTATCCAATGGATCATAACCCTGGTGTGGTGGCCATAATGGGAATGTCACTTTCTTACAACCTTATGGACATAGTAGGTTGGCTCGTAATGAGACCCCCTATCCTCCATCTGTGAACAAAATTTTGTTGTTATTACACAATTTTATGATAAAAAAGAGGGAGGCTCAGTACTCCTTAAGAGCAGGGATGGTGGAAGAAGTTGAACATGTCAATAGAAAAATATACCCATAATCTCATTTATTACAGACAGAGAAGATTATAATCCAGAAGGGTGGAACCAGCATGGTATTAAGATGATCAATCAATATCATGTTCAACAGAAAAAAATACAGTAAAGTAGTATATAAATAATTGTGTCCCTTTTGAAAATAATATATCATCAAGGAGCTGTCCTGTTAAAGATCATAACGTGAATGATATTAACTCGCTTCAATAGAATCCATAATTCTTGTCCTTATAAAAATAGTGTACTTCATGCCATGAAGGGGAATCAGTAAAATGTGGTTGAGATGAATTAGGAATAGTCCCACAAGAGGAAGAAAAGGTTGCTCTCAAAAATACTCCCAAAGGGTTGCTCTTTTGAAGGAACAGCAAAAAAACTCAAAAAGTGGTGTTCCGTGTAGGGAACAGCAAAGGAAATGCACACCAAAAAGCAAAAATACACATAAAAAAAATGTGAAAATGAAAATGTCGTTCATTTGGAAAAAGGAACAGCAAAAACTAAAAGTGTCGTTCCTTTGGAAAAGGAACAGCAGAAACGCAAGTGCCGTTCCTTTGGAAAAGGAACATCAAAAATGAAAAGTGCAGAAGCGCTGTTCCATTCGGAAAGGAACAGCAAAATGGACAATCATAAAATGCAAACATGCAAAAAAAAACAAATTCGCTGTTCACAGCATTGATGCTGAGGATGAGTTACACTTTGAATGAAGCAACACCTGAAACACAAAATATAAGAGAAATTATAAAAGAAACAACATTTTATTTAAAAACAATATGTAAATTAAGTTACAACAGCTATGATATTATGTAAAAAAAAATGATCTTTTTGAAGAATGTTTTGGTAGCAGTGACAAGACATGAATCTTCAAATCGAAATCAATTCTTCATTTCTTCTATTATGAATCCGTTGGGTAATGACTTAGATGAAATTCCTTTGTTTCGTTAAATTTTTTTCAAGAATCACTCGTCCATAAATTGACCTTCTTTATTTTCCCAGGACCTGCAAAAAAACGAGTGTCTACCTGCATAAAAACATTAAATCATGGAGAAAGAGAGGTGATCGGGCTCCCCTAATCCAAGAATGATGCAAAAAACAACAAGTAGTTACTCTATATAACAAATCCATTGAGAAAATAACAAAGTAAAATTTATTTGTCACCTGCGGGAGAGCAGTGGTCGACCATACTATCCAGTAGTGTTTTAATCACAACTTCTTTATTTTTCATCGAAATTGAGTGATTCCAAAGCCAAATGAGAGCTAATTGAAAGGTTTATCTCCAGTAGCAATAGGTTTTAGAAATTCAATGATATGATATGTCAATTTTAGTTAGAAAAACCTGCATAACATAGTCATTTTCAATTACCCAGCTCAGATCAACAGTTAATGTTTTAAGCATAACTTTTTCGTTTGATGTCGGATTTGAATGATTCAAATTGGAAATGAAATTAGATTCATTTATTTATTTCCAATAGAAACAGGTTTTGAAGACAAGAATAATTGATAGGTCAAATACTGTAAGGAACAGCCGGAAAGACATAGTTTTAAGGGTGCTGATTTACGATAGACAGTCAGTATTTTGATCATAAATTCCCCATACGATATCAAAAATGAGTGATTCAAATTGAATTGTAAACTAGATTCATAGGGGAATCTACCATAGTAACAGGTTTTAAAAATTCAAATATTTAGGTCTCCAAAAACTGACTTTCCCAACTCTGTTCCTGAGCTTCCCACTAGACATCCGGTCAATGTTTTGGTTCTAACTTTTTTATTTCAAATCCAAATTGATTGATTCAAATTGGGTTAGAAATTAGAAATCAAGGGCTACCTAGGGTAGAAAAAGGTTTTAAAAATATTCACTTTTGGTCCCTCAAAACATGACTGTCCCGACTGTTTTTCCAGAAAGTTCATCAAGCCCCTAAGCCAAAAAAATGATATTCAAGCATTTTTTCAAATTGGTGATAAAAACAAAAAATGAGTGTTTGTAGAACTTATTATTTCTATTATGATTCATCTACATACACAAATAAATTGGAATATTTATCACCGATGTTGATTTCGATAGCGTGTTGCAACAAAAAAAACAACTATTTTTACAAAAAAAAAACAAAATGCATTTATTTATGTTCTTATTTTATTTTATTTTATTTTTTCACTAACCTACTTTGATTGAAATATGAATATGACTATGTATAGGAGTACTTCCAATGGAACCATTTTTGAAATAAGGCTTCAAATATGTACATACCCAAATTTGAAAAATGCATGTTGATAAAAATTAGGGTATGAGAAGCCAACTTCCCTTGAAAAGATGTTGTCAAAAATTGTTGAAGTATAGAGTGATGCTGCAAACAAGTGATGGAATGAAACCAATCTTCAATATATCCTTTACTTTCTTGATTTTCCATAGCCATCATATCATGAAGTTCTTGAGCTTTTAAAATGACTTGTTGATGCATACTAAAAGAAACCTCATTTTCTTCCATAGCTTCTACAATTTTTGAATTTGAAACATTCTGAATCTCATTGTAAGTTTTCTCCATTGGTGCATGTGAGATAGAATGGGTGGGAATGATGGGTAAATTTTGCGGTTCAACATTGTAAGCATGTTGTACTGGTTTATTGTGGTGAGGGTGTGGAATTAGTTGAGCAGGAAATTGTGTATGGAATGGAGCATTGTGATGATGTGGTTGGTTGGGTTGAGTGGATAAATTTGATATGCAAGCAGGATGTTGTGAAAGAGCTGGTGGAGAATATGGATAATGTGCTTGTGCTACAAGATGAGAGAGAGTAGTCATGCAATCATAAGGTGAACCATGCCAAACTTGTAGATAAGATTGGTGGTTATATTGAAATTGACATGGCTGCCCTAGAACATGAGTATTCCATAATGGATTATGCAAGTAAGAGAATGGAGAAGAAGTGTTTTGAACCATACTTGTAGGCCATGATTTCCATGGTTTTGACCTTGTTGCAGCTTCCTCACCTTTTTGATATGATACTTCCATCCTAGATAAGGAAGAGTAACCATCTATGGGCTGCTCCTTTCGGTCATGAGGGAAAAACACTTCATCAAATTCTTCATTTTTATGAACCTGCAAAATGTCCAATTTTGAGCTTAGAGAGCTAATAAAATCAACTTTAAAATTTTCAAATAAATCATTGATTTCAGCTCTTATGTCTCCTATTCTTGTAGCAGATTTGGAAAAGAAAGAACAAACATCTCTAGAATTCTTACCAGCCTTGGAGATTCCTCTTGAATACCTTATGCACAACTCACAAACATCATCATATGATAACTGAAAAACATCACCTTTTCCTATGAGATTTAAGAGTTCTAAAAATTCATCTTTGATTCCTTTAAGAAGGAGTGTTTTTAAGATCTCTTTTTCCAAATGCTTATGCTTTGATTTTTGAAGGTTATAATGAAATCGATCTACATAGTCCTCCAAACTTTCATCTTCCCCTTGTATCATACTGAAAATATCTTCATTGGATTTGCAATAGTCTTGGTACTTCATCAAGAATATGTTCTTCATGTCCTCCCATGATTGGATGCAATTCCCACCTAGGCTCATGAACCATCGGAGAGCTGCTCCTTTTAGAGTAAGAGGAAACACTTTTAATCTTTGATCATTAGTACAATAATCATATCCTCTACAAAGTATTTCGAACTCAATTAAGAATGTATCTGGATCTTCATTTGCTAAACCATGAAAATTTGGTAAAGATGGGGGAATTATGTGCATTTGTGTCACTCCTAGATCTTTGATAGGAAGTTCAAAAGTAGAAACGTGAGCCATTTATTACCATAATATAAGATGTTTTTCATGTGTTTCTTCGAGGCTCCTTCTTCAAATGTTCCTGTCAATTAGTTAGTGAAATGGGTGGTGCTTACATCACCACTTGAGTGAAATCATGTGATTTGTTTTTTTTTTAAATTTCTATATTTTTTTTCTAGTCATTCACACAAAAATTCAAACATCTATTTCTACACAAAAAATTAACAAATCTGCCGGAAAGCGAGCCGGGGAGCAGGGCTGTTACATGCTCCGTACGCAGGTTCTTACCTTCCGTTTTTAATACCTAATTCTCTCCTAGCAGGCACTCATCAGATTCACACTACTCTTTAGAAATGGCTACACTCTCCCCGGCAACGACGCCAAAATGTGGAGCGATAAAAAGGTGTCTTTTTAACTCCTAATTACCTTCACATTAATTGTCAACCCAGGGACGACTTTTTATTTCAAGAGTGTACTCAGTCTGAGGCGGCTATTTACTCAAGAGTAATGTTTTGCAGTATAGTGCTTAAAATCCAAAAGTAAATGAAAGTTGGAAACAAAATCTAATTGGAACAACAAGAAATTGAAATGTTCTAAACTAAATCATTCACTCAAACAACCATCAATCGAGGATACAGTAGCAATAACTCATTCCTCTGGATATTAATGCAATTTAAATCAAACCGGAACAAGACAATCAATCTGGGAACGAGGAAGCAATAACCAATGTTCTCTACAGTCGACAGTCCTGCTTTAAAGCAATTAAAAGGAAATAGAAATTAAACTAAAGCTGCCATTGAAGGTAAACTAGGAAAACTCCTTAAAAGAAAACTCTTGCAATTAATCAACCAAACTAAACAGCGAAGTAAATGGACAGCAAACTTATAATTAAAGGAATTAAACAACGAATCATATTTAATAAATCTGAACAACAAACTCTAATTAGTGGAATCGAATAACCAATAATATGAAATGAACAGCGAAGCTTTACATTTGAAATGAACAGCATAACAATATAAGTTGAAAAGGATAATAATCTCTGTTATGATGGAAAACAGCAACCACATGATTCAATCTCAACTTGTGCAATAAAATAATTCCATAAAATATTCTAACAGCACACTATAAAAACATGAAACTGTAAAATAATGCAATTCAAAAGAATAGGAAATAAATCAAACCATCACATAGCAGCAATTGTAAATATATGATACACAGCAGCAGCAACGTACTCCACCAGAGGCTGGGCCCTTAGCCGCCAGCGGATGCTGCTGGGTTACTTCAGAATGAAAAGAATGAATGGAAACTAGATTTATATTAAAATATCAAAGCAGAGTTACAGTGGATTACAACAAGAAGTCTCTCAATCTCTCATCCATTATCCATTCTCTCTGCCATCCTCAATTCTGAATCTCTAATTCATCCTCAATTCCATCATTCGAATCCCCAAAAATCATCCTCAAATCATTCTCCAATCCCCCCATCTCTGATCTCCGTTTTCATTTAAATAGAGAGAGATCAGAGAGAAGTTATAATAAAGATAAGTATAACATGATTTCTATTACAAAATTGGTTTTCTTCTAACCATTTGATCAATAAGAACAAGGCGAATTTGGCTTTGCAGCTGAGATTTGGAGGACGGCCGCAACAACAAATCTGAAAAAATCATGCTCAAAGAACCCTGCGTTTCTCTCAGTACAAGCCGAATTTGGGCAAACCGTTCTATTATAAAGTTAATTGGGTCCGTTCTGGACAAAACCCATGTTCCAGATTTTTCAGATTCTGCTTCATTTTCTCGAAATCTCAACCGCAAAACCATCACTTCTTATTCCAGCGAATTTCTGAGTTGGCACTTTTAATGATCAAATCTTCAATCTGGAAATTATCTTGGAGGCTAAAAATGGTGAATAATGTTACAACTGATTTATTAAAACTATCATTGATAAAATCATGCATAATCATCAATTTCTTAGAAATAAAGGAGAATAAATAATATTCATTCATAGAAGCATAAATCATCATAAAATGGATTTATATAATAAATTATAATAAATGACATGATGAAGAATAGTAGAAATGGGTGGAATAAGTGTTCAAAAGTGATAATAATAATGGCATATTAACGGCCCAACACCTACAAGACTTTCAAATAAAATGTTCACCTCCTATCTCCATTATGTGTGATAATACAAGTGCTATCAGTATCTCAAAGAATCCTGTTATGCATTCCAAGACCAAGCACATTCCCCTCAAATATCACTTCTTACGTGAACAAGTGCTTGAAAAAAAGGTGAAATTGGAGTATGTTTCCTCCAAAGAACAAGTTGCTGATATATTTACCAAACCTCTACCCAGGGAAGTGTTCGAATATCTCAGACAGAAACTGGGATTAGTCTCTGCCATGTAGAGGATCAGGGCTAATTAAATACAGAAGATTAAATTTACTGTGAGGTGCTGTTAGGAATCTCTGAATGCATAGGCTCAGGGGGAGCATTGGTCATATGAAAAGGATGAATGGTTGGTCATATTATGTTTGAAGATGCAGCATGATCTCAGGGGGAGCATGGCATTATCGGTTCAACGGCTCTTGACCAAAATCTTTTCCATTGATGTCAAAGAGGGAGGAAAAGAGACAAGAGGGCTTCTGTAAGGCCATCAGAGGAAGAGTATTGCCATCAATGCCAAAGGGGGAGATTGTTGGAAATATTGTCATTGATGGCAAAGGAATTGGAAAAGACAGGAGCAACACCTAAACTATCCATGAGGCAAAAGAGACAGAGCAGTAGAGTTGAATTAGGGGTTTAATACAGTTTGCAGAGGAGATGAAAAAAGGGAGAGTTGCTAGGAAGAGACAAGAGGATACCTACGGTGCCTAGAGAAGAATGAAATCATTGTTTGGGATATGTGTATTATATGTGTATTAACTGATGTAATTATTATATGGAATATCCTGAATATATGTATGAGTCTTTGCGAATGGAGTTAAAAGTGAAACCCTCTTGAGGAATCATGGTGGTAGGATTTGAATTCCAGGATGAGACCTTCTTGTAATGAAGATTTGGCTTAGTTTGATATTTGCAGTCGTGGAACTATTTGGTTGAATATATAGGGGGCTCTCGAGGCATTCAATGTATCCATTGAAGAACTTAATGGTGGCAGAGATATGATGTTTTTGAATGTACAAGTAGAAGCAGAACTGTGAAAGGATAGAACTCTGAAATGGAAGGTTGACATGTTATATATATCATAGCAGAATTGAGGAATGACATTGAATTGTCACGAGTCAATGTTTGTAAGGAAATCCCGTTTAATGATAACTACTTTTGTTCATTGGTTATTGGAAATCCTGCCAAAGATAGACCAGAGTTATAGCGCAAACCCATGCTAACCCTTTGGAATCATGAACGGAACCTTGAGCGAAGGGCGGAACCACGAAGGAGGAACAGTAAAGGCAGTTTATGGTTTTCATCACACCGCTTTCAATGGGAAAGTGGTATTCAAGAGGTGGGGAGTGATTCCATAGAACGGGCAACACGCGTCCCTGTACGATTCTACAAAACCACTTTTTACTGTGTGCCATCGCGTGTTATAGTTCGACCCAGGACGCCCAGCGATATCATTGAGCGTCGTTGATTTGGGAAGGGGTCATCAGATGGTCTTCATTTGTTGAAGGTGCACGAAGATTAACATAGGTATGGCGAACCATCGCACGTTAATGTTCGACATCAAAGGTCGAGCGATATGCATATACGCCGTTGATCTGGAAGCTTGCTAATCCAACGGTGATCGGACGCTGGACTTGTGCAAAGTTTACCTATGGTACCATGCGCATATTTGATTGGATATTGGCTATATTTGTGGGCCCGGGGTCAAAGGTTTACCATATTATTTGGAAGGGTTAAAATGTGAAGGGTTAACTTTAATCCTAAAGTTCTGTTCAAAATTGTAAATATATTTATTTATCAATTTCTTCAAATTGATAAATAAAAATTAAAAGGAGATCAAAAAGCCCCATGGGATAAACTAAAAGGAATACTGTCAAAGGAATACCATTAGCGGTTCATGGTTTTTACTCATGGTTTTAATAAAGGAAAAACTATATAAGGAGAAGAAAAATAAAGAACGATGTGTGCATTGTAAGAGTTGTGAATAAATTTTCTGTATAGGTGAGCTCTGTTCTTAACTGATAAATCCGAGACTACGATTCACCCATGAATATAATGATCTAACGATGATGAATCTTTGGTTTGAATGACAGACGATATCATGAAGAACTGGTGTGAGTATACAGAAAATAAATAAATTTGGTGACCGGCAAGGTATGTCATATGGAAACTAGTGGATCCAGTATAAAAATTGAAGAAACGAGGTCTGCAGTGGTGCTGAGGGTCGAAGCCTTTAGAAAGGGGGTTGTAGATTCCTTCCAGTGGTATCTAGTAAACGAGAGAAGGTTGTAGCCTTCTACAGGCGGGTGCCTGCGTGCTGGTATAAGTCTGCACCAACATATATTGTAAGAAGTTTTTCTCTATAATAAATATTGAAGACTGAGATTACAGCAGCGGTGGTTTTCTCCCAAATTGGGTTTCCACCTTAAATCATGGTGTTCATATGTGTTGTGTATGTTTGATGGTTTTTTCTGTTATTTTTGTTCATGCTTACTGCTTATCTGATGCAATGCTCTAAGTAAATACATATATCTGGACATACATGTTGGATGCAGTACTGTAACATAAGGTTTTAAGAGAAAGAAAAGAAAAATAGTTCAGCCCTAAATACTCAGTATTTTTCCCAACAAAATTTGGAAATTTCCCTTGTAGATCATAATAAAGAAAGATCTACTGATAATCCAGTATGTTTGATTGGTGACATTACTTATACTAATGATTTCCAAATTTTTTATCAAACTGATGATGATGATGAGCTCCAAGTAGAAACTAATGATGCAGGGCAACCAATAGTGGATTGGTGTCATGAATTTCATTACCATGAACATGAAAGCAATAATCAAACAATGCATCCCATCAGAAATAGCTTTCACATAATTGGAAATCAGCAATCTATCAATTGTAATGTTGAGATTAAGAAGAAAGAGAAATTTCTTAAGCAGGATGAAGATAAGGAGCCTTCTACTGAAAGGGTTGAGGTAATAAAAGATATCGTTGCTCAAGAATATGATGATCTCTTTATAGAGTACAGTCCACTGAATCAGAGCATACCAAGACTACAAGAGGACAACACTGCAATATATGATGAGTCCTGTTTAGATGATAATGAAGATGAGGAAGAATTTCTTTCTCAAAAGAATCTAAAGCTTGATCTTGTGGAGGAAAAGGTAATCCTGGTTGAAACCTATCATCCAAATATTCATAACCAAGCTTTATTTTAAGATCCCTATGCTCATTTATTAAAGATATTTGAAGAAGGGATAAAGGTTGTTAGAAGCAGTTTATTTTCAAGTGCAAGGAAATTTTTCAACACTGCTGCTAAAAAACAAGTGAGATTGGAGTGGCCCTTTTGTTTATCTAGTATGCTCAAAGAGAAGAGCAAAGACCAGTCATGGAACCATCTGATTTACTGGATGTGTTGGAAAAGAGAATTTAATATTTCATAGTTAGATTAGGTTATATAGGAAAGCAAATAAGCTCATCCTATGAGCATTTAGTTAGTTATTGTTTTTACTTTGAAAGAAAAAGAAAAAAACAAAAAAAATAGAAAAATCAGAAAAGAGGGCAGATATAAAAGAAGAAAGGTACAACCCCATACCAAAAAGAGAAGAAGAATCTGAAAGTGTGCAAGCTTAAATGCCACTACTAAAAACACTGCTATTTAGTCATATAGCCTAATCATGACTAGATGGATTTCAGTTTACTGCTGATAGGGTTAGTGAATAAGATTTTCCAAACTGTTTAATCTTGGCATATCAATAGAATAGATTAGGATAGAAGAAAAATGGTTCAAACATACTCAAAATCTGAACCAAGAATCAAAGAAAAAATGGCTCTAACATGATAAAAACTTGGGCCAAAGAATGAAAGAAAGGCTGGTTCTAATATGCTAAAAATTTGAACCACGGAAATAATAAAGAAGGATGTCTTTTATTTTCAGATCTTAAGCCTTCACAATTTTGTTTTAATTTTCTGCAAATAAATTCTATGTGCAGCTTGTACATACAACCATAGACACCATGGAAAATCAGACAATCTAATCCTGATTTGACTCTGTTTAAATTTTTGTCTTAGAAATAGAGAACAAAATCTGTCAAATAGCTTAATCTTGGCAGATAATAGATTAGGTAGAGAAGCTTTAGAGTTAGTTGTTTAATATGGACTCTTGGAAGAAATAAGGGTAGCGTTAGATAGTTTTATCTTTCTGTTTTCAAAAAAAAAAAATATGTAAAAGAGTTTGCTAGTTCAAATGCATTTAAAATAAGAAAAAATGCTAGGAAAAATAGTTGAGGGTAGGTAGAGGTGCTGTCTTAAAGAGTTTTCCATGCTACAGGTCATTGAAGAATTGTCAACATGCAAAGAAAAATAGCAAGAAAACAAAGAAATTATGCCCAATGGATGAGGCACTGGTCTATTGAAAGCCAAAAGATTGATAACTGAGGTTCTGGAAACCTTAAAAAGAAATTTGTCCTCCCCAAGTGGAGCCACTGTTAGTCATCCATACTTTTTGATTTTATCCAAAGATGACTAAGTTGACAATCCCATATTTCTAGAAACAATATTGCAGAAACATTGTGAGTTCTAGAAATCTCACAGCCTTCATTATCCTAAGTCTATCAGTTCACTGAATATCTTCACCTATGACTTCTAAAAATTCACCTTCTATTTCAAAGGGAAGCTTGTTTCAGCCTATTTACCCCATTTTCTACCTCCATTTCATTCCCCCCCATTCTACCATTCCTATCCTTGTTTTTATTAGTCCTTTTCCCTCTAAAAACCCCAATTTCCCTTCACTAAACCCGTCATTTCCCTCTAAAAACCCTTTAAACCTATAAAAACCCCTTTTTATGGTTTAAACCACCTTTTTTTACCTATCAAAACTTCTAAATTGTCCTAAAAACATATTTTTGGCCTAAAAAATAGTCTTTTACAATTAAGGGCTTAAGCCCCCGAGGGCTTAGGTCTTCCGCTCCTTTTTCTTCATATAACCTCACCCCTGACCAAGTGCTAGCTCTACAACCTCTTTTCCTCCACTCTTAGTCACCTTATTTCTCCAGGGGACCATGCCCCAGTGACCAAGCGCTAGCCCCATCGCATCAACATTTCCTCTGTAAACCCACATTTTTCTTTGCAAACTTCCCACCCCGATAGCAATCCACCAACAAGATATATACCGTAGATCCATAAGATCTGAAGACCCTCTTTCAACCAGCCGATCACCCCTTCCTCGCCACTTCCTTAGCCGCTTCTCCCTCGCTCCTGGTCCTCCTTTCCCCCCTAAAACCTTCTTCCACTTTGTTAAGCCCCCCTTCCTTTTTTCTTTTCCTTATTTTCGTTAATTTTTGGGGCATTCCCAGTCGTTGATCAAAGGCCCTAGGCCTAGATCCAATGGCCACCATGATCCTGCGACCTTCCCTACCCATCAACCCTTCCCCCATCTCACTACTCCATGGGGTAATCTCTGCTGTGGATTTTCTAAATCCAATGACCATCATCCAACTCCTTCTCTCGACAAATTTTTCATTACCCGACGCAATAGCGCACGTCACTCCAGGCCCACCTCCCACTACTCTGCCCACCAACCAACCTCCCTTCACTAGCTTTCCTCCACTATTCCCTTCCACCGCGCACCTTTCCCCATTGCACTCCTCTCCCACCATTGGATCTACCTCCCCAGATCCGACGGTGCATAGGCTATTTCGCACAACATTTGCTCCCAAGGTTTAACACCTATTTTTCACGAGAAACCGGTGGATTCGCAAAGGCCACTCATTGAGCAGATAACTGTATCGTGTTCGATCACGTTAAAACCGCTAACCACTCATATACAACGCGAAAACTGCCGGTGGTTTTCACGAAACCACTTTTTCCTCCATTACATGCCGAAATGCAAATTTCAAACCTGTTTTCGCGGTTCCGCCTTCGGAACCTGTCCCCTGCACTCTCCCTTCCTCCTCTCTGCTCCTTATGCCACTCCTAAAGCCTTTAATCACAAATTGACCACAAAATGCAAGGTTTTTATTTAATATTTGGTTTATTTTGCAGGTTTCATGGTGGCAGTAATGAAAAATCCATCCCACAGTCATATTCAGTGATTGAGGCCTTAGGATGATAATTTGAGGGCCCGAAACAAAAAGGGATGGGTTTTTCTTCGGTTTAAAAGTTTTATCAGTATCTTCTACCCACTGATTGAATTATAAAACCATCCAATGCGCATAAAGATACCCTCCCTGCACATAAGGGACAAATGCAACAAAGCATCAATGAAGACATGAACAACAAGAAACATTTTGAGGGTTAATTCGAGACCAAAGTTGAATTAAAAGGATTAGGCCTTCAAACAATGATTAAAGGAGAAAGTCAAAAGTTTGAAGACATGAAGGATTAATGAATAAAATAGTTGTTATATAGAAAAGAGATAAAGGTAGAAAGACAGAGTATCAAGGTATAAAGAGGTATATTGAAGATTTAAAGGTTTTAATTCGCAAATTAAAGGAGAGAAATAGATGAATCAAAGGTTTGAAGAAGTCTGAGATGTTTTAGAAAGGTAGTATAATGGATTATGAAGGCTAAAAAAAATTAGGCCTAGACACACTTTTTGATTAAATAAAGGAAAATTAGGCTTAAAGATGGCCTCGGACAAATCAAAAGGAGTAGTTATTTACTTGATAAGCCCAAACTGCCACCTGTGGCTTGCTTTATGTCCTAAAAGGAAAATTGATATTTATTTCACTAAAGAAGATATTTTAACTGTCAGAACACCTAATGTAAAGACAGAAAAAGGCCTCAAAGTCAATATTTTCAACTATTTCATCCTTAGGAAGTACAGACAGATTTATTACACAGAGGAGTATTTGATAGATATTTCTACCTTATGCCTTGCATGGTTTTTAAGGATAGGAGTGCACTTATTGTGTCATTAATAACATTTTTTGAACCCTAGATAGTTCCACCTCCTTAATTATAATATAAATACTACTGTGGAACTCATTTGTAGGGGTTGGTTGCTGGCATTTGAACTCTTTGCAGTTGTACATAGTCTAGCTGAAGATTAAGAAGAAATTGAAGTTTTGGAAGACAGATGATGTTTTGACATGTTTTTTTCATGAGAAGGCTCTATCATTGGATCACCGAGCATGGTTTTTGGTTATGTATTCTGATCTATTATTTTTATTTCCTATTTTCCACTTTGTTCCATCATTCTACACTTACAGTAGAGTGAAAAGTTTAGGCTAAGAAATGTCTCCTAGAAGCACCTTAGACCTGTTTTCTCTTCATTGTCATCATATTTTCATCTGCTAATGGTTTATTGAGTAGTTTGACTGCTTTTCAACCCTGAAGCTTGCTTATTTCATAAATAGTTTAAACAGTTGGTCCCAAGAATGATTTATGGTTTTACCTGCTTACTTGCTACCACTTGAAAACTGTTTCTGAAGTCCCCCTTTAAAGTACCATTGTTTACAGTTTTCCAGAGAGCTCTGTTTTGATCATACCCTTTTTTCTTGCTTAGATAATTGTTTTGAAGGTCTTGATAATTGCAGTCTTGGATGTCTAGTAGTTACCTCTTCTATGAATGCAGTTATTTGTGAATATTTAATGTTTTCTTATCCATAAAAGTGAAATATTTGGATGAAATAGGGAATTCCTCAACTCCTAGATTTCATTTGAATAGTTTGTCTTGATATTGTTATTTGCTAAAGTGTGGTTTCTAGAATTTATGGTTATCCCTGTCCATGAAATGTATCTTCTTGTCCAAATGATGTTTTAAGTCCCTTTGTTGAGAGGTAAATATAATCAAGGATTCTTAACCGCCCTTAGTTCTACTTCTCCTTATAAACCCTTAATGTCGATATCATTTCATCCACCAAACCAAAGATCCATTGGAAAAGTTAGATTTTCCCTTTGATATCCCATATCCATTTGATTGAGCTTGTTATAACTTATTTTTGACTCCATTGCCCAATGGCTCTAGTTTTTTCCCTTTTTATCTATGCTTCCTAGATCATTCATGTCCAATCAACCAAACCCAAAACAAACAAACTTGCACTTAATAACTAGCCTAAAATCAACCTTTTACAAGAAAACAAGTCATATCTTTGCAAACAATTGAGAGATCCCTCTCTAAGATTAGGAGGGCTATATCCTAGAGCTCTAAAGACTGGTTTATATGTTTCCTTGTCATTTAGTATGCCAATCTGCTAAATCATAGGACCCCAGTAGAACATGCATAACATCCTTCAACAAGAATGGATTACCGGACTCCCTCTCAAAGGTAATGGTCCCAATGCCAGTCGCACTATACCCACCATCGTCGCCCATATCTATATGCATCTGGAGGTTCTTATCCTCCAAGTCATTGAACAACTCCTTGTCTCCCGTCATATGAAAAGACGCACCACTATCAAGATACCACACCGATCCTATAGAGATTGAAACCAAGCATGTGATCAAAGAGAAATCAAGCTCAAATTTTGAGGATAAGGCCTCTCCAGCTGCAGCTCCAACAGCCTTCTTGTTCTTCTTCTTCTGTGGATATTTAGTGGCGAAATTCCCATGTTCGTGATAGTGAAAACACTTCACTTTGGACAAATCTTGGTTCTTGCCTTTAGCTTCAGATTTTGAAGGTAATTTCTTCCCTTTCCCTTTCCTTTCTTTGGCAGCCAAAGTGAAATTCTCTTAATCTTCATTCTTTTATGAAGAGCCATCCCTGGTACCCTGCCTTATCTCCTCCTACACAAGATCCGACCAAAGTCGCTCCCATTCCAATAGTTTCTCTCGTCCATTGATAGAGTCTTCGTAGCTATGCCAACTATTCGGAAGCCCAAGGAGAGCTAAGCTCACCAAGTCTTCATCACCAACAGTAACCCCCACACTTCCCAGTTCATCTTTGCAGTGGACAAATTTCATGAGGTATTTTGGAATACTGTGGCCCTTCTCCATTTTTATTTTTTTGAGCTTGTCTTTAAGCACCAACTTCCTCTGGTCACTTCTGCTTTGGAACAAGCCTACCAAATCCTTCCACATTAAGAATGGAGTGGCTTTCCTGTGAAGGATAGACATAATATGGTCCTTCACACCTTCCAACATAATTCTTCTCGTATTTTTTGTCTTCTTTTTCCATGCGTCAAGTAATGTAGCATCGCCAGATCCCGACCTAGGAACATCGCTATCAATGAACCCCTTCAATTCATTATCCTCTAGCACCGCCTCCATCCTGTCCTTACAGGCTATGTAATTCAAGCTCCCATCAAGGGAATACTACAATCACAACCCATTGAAAGCCATTTCAATGTATACTCAACTTCTGCACCAAGAATCTACTATAGAAAATTCGAATTGTCCACCACCAAAAACTCACTTCACAATTGCAATCTTCAAGAATTAAAAATAATCTAATACCATGTAGAAATTATATAAATTAAGCATGAATATGTCCTAGATTCCCATGATCTCACAATATTTAACTTCTTGCAAGATAAAAAATCATTCCACTGTTAATCTGTTGCGGAAAATTAATTGCACACACATGTGAAGCATAAATAAAAACAATCACACATAACACAGTTGTTTAACCGGGAAAGACTGAAGCTGAATACCCCAACTATATATTATGTATCATGGAGTCATATAACAATCCTCATACAAAGCTTATCAAGCTCTCAGTATAGTACAATCGTCATACAGTAATCAAGAACAATCTTGCAAATCCATGCACTGATCTCTGCCCACGCTAGCCTGCCTCCATTGCACAATCCCTACTAAAGAATAGCTCTAAATGAATTCGAATTACTCTTGCCTTGACTGCACAATCCTCATTGGAAACTCGAATGTGTGTGTGATGCAATCAATGCATCACTATAGTCACAATAGATAGTCCATCTTGCGCTTTCACCTATCTCTCCACTGGGTCTCCACTGGAATTGCCATGCACTGTAGTTAACTGCGCTATTGTTTAGTTGATTAATGAGTTATTATTTGTGAATTAATTAACTAATTAATACACTCCACTCTCACTAGTGTATCATTTAGTTAGACTAGATACAACTAGCTCAACTGAGTCTAACTGAGTTAAACTAAATACAACTCCATAAACTACTCTTCCAACTCTTTCATAACTCTACCACTTGAGTTCTAACTGAATCCTCCATGCATGAACCTCCAGTTTCCCTTGGGAATTGCGTAATTTCATCAGTGTGACTGATCTACCACATCTGTGCAGTGAATCAAAGTTCTCCAAGAGAATAAGTTGTTGTTTAGAGTCTGATTATTATTAAGAGCTAATAATAATCCACATGCATCTATTTTTAGATCGACGATCTATAAATAGACTCCGCCCAATATTATAAAAATAGAATTTCATCTAGTTTTCCAACTTGATCAACTATCCACAAATAGCATCCTGCAAATTTTTAAATATGATCATCATGTCTAAAAATAGACATAGTCTAAAAATAGACTTGCGCCAAAAATAGCCCGCGGGCCCACTTAGTGAAGGCGACAATTTTCACTAAGCTCATCATCTTGTTGAATCTAAACATATTTCACCCCTCGCAAAATGAAAGCCCTTCTGGTGCAAATCACTACTAGTGGCAACAACGACTCAAGTGGTTCATAAGGCAACGACGGTGGCTGCCCAGAACTCGATGTGGGTGGCAGTTTGGACATGAATACAAGCGGCTTCTCTCAGCGCCAAGAAGTCCCTCAGCCTACTGACAACGCGGTGAATTTAGGCTTCCTTGCTTCGCCATGCCAACCGCTAGAAGCACACACGTTGAGCACGGGGATGGATGAGGATGGCCACGTGTGTAGGATCCTTGAAGAGCTTCCAACCTCTAGTGACAAGCATGTAGGTCATCCATAGGATTTTCTTTTCATCTCTTCGTGGAATGCACATTTTTAAAAATGCTTATCTTTGGTTTTGTTGTACAATTTTGCAAACTGTTCCTGTTGGTTTCCCGCCATGGGTAGCAGTATCTTTTGGACTTCTAAGGACTAGTTTCCCCATTAGGGTCAGTCGAGTACTTGATAGAAATCTCTAGACTCTTCCCTCTGGATTGAACTTGTTCATTCCTTAGGATGTGCCTTGTAACCTTTTGTTTCATATGATATAATAGAATTAGTCTAACTTAGAAAAAAAAAATAGGTTCAACTATGAAAAATATCAATCAAGAATTATTTAACTTAATATCAGAGGAAAAAATTTAAACTATCCATAACAAAAATCAGAGTGTATATTTCAACAATTTCTATTCTCTAACTTTTTGTAAAATAATTCATATTTAAGAACACATAAATATGGGGAAAAATAAGTAAATACATAGATAATGAGAGAATAACTTCACCAAATAGTCCAACACATGAATCCTATGAAATATTCTTTTATTATTGATCAACCCATCAAATGGAAAGTACAATAGCTTATGGAATCCAAAAATCAACCCTCAATAATTTGAAATCTGAAGTATTTATACGATTATTTACAAAATTCCTATCATAACTGATTGAGATATAGTTTAGGCAAATCTAAAAAAAATATATCTCTTATTACAAACTAATAGGGAAAGTTGGAACTGTTCAAAATCTAGCCCTGATTTGAAGGAAGTTGTTTCTGATCTGTCACTTTGATCCTTGTTGCGTTGTTGATTCTTTGACTAAAGATACAGTTACTCCCTTAATCTAGTAACTCACATAACTTATCCCACGTTTCTTCATTTAGAATAGAGAATTTAGTCACCTTCCTGTAGATCTCATACACTTCAGTGTACTTGGAAAAGTAGACTTGATGACAAAAATGTGATTTACCTTATGTTGTATCGTTAAATCATTCTCCAGTGCCTCAAGAAAGGATTTTCATGTTATTCTTCCCTTTATACCTACAAAATTGGAGTTGTCCTTGGCCACATCTTTCAATTTATTTTTTTATTCCTCCTAAGTGATCAATTTAACATTTATCACAAATAAACTAGGCAATCCCTTTTTGTTCAACACTTCAAACCTGTTGAAAAACCTGTTGACACCAATTTCCAGTCCCTGAAAATTTTCTTCCAACTATATTAAGATGTTCTTTTTTTTCAAAAACTTCTTGACCTCAAGTATTTTTTCAGTTCTGTCTTCAATTCCCACTTCCTCCTGCTCATATTTATTCTTATAATTCATAAATATGATAATATTAATGGCTTCAATGGGCTTATCACCCAGATCTTCTTTGATGTCTTCAACGGCTGCTGTAGATTTCTGTATCAACTCTTTTTATTCAAAAATGATTTGTATGAAATACAAAATTTCATTTATGGAGTTAGGGATGTCTTTCCATGTGTTCTCTTTTGCTTGGGCCAAGGTCTAGCGCATGGCTGTCTCTTTTCCCATTTTTTGTATCCTTTCCATTAATCTTTGGGACCTTTGTGCCTTAGCCATGTATGAGGCCTCACCTTTTTTTTTCTCCTGTAAGGCCTTTATCTATCCCTGTAGCTTCTTGATTTCTTCATTTTGTATTGACATATCTTCCATTTATTTTATAATTTTTCCTGAAAAATTTGTGGGTTGGGCTAGAGGTGTTGTGGATGTAGAAGTACCTGTAGTTGGTATTGCTATGAGGGGAACTACATCCAAAGGAACCATGGCCAAATATGAATTTATTTCCTTTTATTTGATTAATTTATCCATCTTTGTCTCCATATTTCTAATTTGTGTGTTCTTCTCCATGATCAAGTTGTGCATGTATTCCTTCTGGCTCTCTGACTCTCCTATTTCTTTTGTCTGTGGATCCTCGGTTGTTGGGATCTTTAGCTGATTTCTAAGTGCTACAAAATAAACATTATTATTTTTTATCAACTCTTCGACTACTTTGACATTCTCTAGATCATACCACATCTTTATGACTAGTTATTCTAATGATTTTACTATGGTATCCTTTGATAGAGATGAAACCTTTTCAATCTTTAGCTGATATTGAACATTAGTAAGAGAAACCTACAACTTAGAAGCATTCATTGAAGTCTTATTCAAGGTGGAAATATCATTTCTCATGTTTTCTTATGCATCTCCATCTGATCGATGGGATGAATGTCATTTGTATCAAATTCAAAGCAGGTATTATTGTAGTGAGCAACTATATTTGGATGTGGAATCTAAGCTTGTAAGAATGACATTTGCATTCTTCCCTTCTTTGTATCAAAGGCTGATAGAAGCTTGCTTTGAGCACTGATATTCTATTTCCAAAATCGACTATAGGTGATGCCTTTAAGATCTCATTCTTGAGCTTTATCTCTTTGTATTTTTCAAAAATATTTTTCAGTTTATCTCCCTGAATTAGCCCAAATGTTTGGGTTGGCTCTTGATGGCCTTGTGACACTGATGATGTTGTTGGGGACCCTGAGAATTTGATACCTAATTTTGCTGAAGAAAATGGATCTTTGACGACTATGGTGGCTTGTTGTTCTGCTTCTTTTTCCAAATCTATCATAGGAATCCTTTTATCTTTATTTTTGTAGATTATTTTAAATTCCTTTGCTGAGCTCCCTACAGCTAAAGTGGATACTTCATATCTTTGTCCCTTCCCTATCTTCTCTTGAGGAGTAGGAGTCTATGAAGTAGAGGTGGACATGAGCCGCTCTGATGCTTCCTGTAAGGTGTTCCCCACCCATTATAACTTATTCATGTAACTTTCAATCTCTGGCCTCTCTGTGTGCACATAAGGAGTGGTTTTCTATTCCACCCTTAGCTTGGAGACTAGGTAAAATGGGTCATAAGACCATGTAAAGTTCGAAGTGTTATTTATTTATTTCAGGAGCTTATCTGCTTCTTCACCAACTGCACTTCTATTACAAATAAAGGGACCAATCAGTGTCTTTATTCTGAACCGAGACTTCTTTTTGGTTGAAACAAAATGTAAATTATCAACATTAATCATTTGTCTTATGTATTCTAGATAAAATAATATCATTGGGAGGTGTTTAGGAAGTTTTTATGGTGGATGCTCACACCCATACACTCTTGTTACAATGTAGTTCTGATAGAGGTAACAATCTCCTATTTTGGCTTGCCTAGTTAGGTGCAAAATTTTCTAAATCTCATCACTGATTCTTGTCTCTGCATTGTTGGTCAACAGACTCATGACTGGATGAATGAGCTACTCTATATAATATTTGAGGTTGTACTCATCTGAATCTTTCCTCACCAAAGAAGTCTACAAATCACTGACTCTGGGTTTCCTTCTTCATCTAACTTTTGTAGTGAGCATGGGAACCTGTTTGCCTAATAATATATGAAATTGTAGGAAATAATTGAGACATACTTGAGAATTTCTTCAATTGGTAACTTTAGGAATCTTTCATGTATGTTGTCAGCAATAAATTGACTGAAATTGAACACAACAGAGGGTTTTTTATCAGTAGAGAAAATTGACAGAAAAGCTAGGATCAACTCATCTATCTATTCATCAGAATAATATCCTAACAGCATGAAAGAACAAAAATAATTTTCTTTTCTTGGTCAGGAAAAATGGATGCAACATAAGGTGGATTTTTCTTCAGCAATTGGGCATTTTCTTGTAGAAAAATCTCAAAAATTTTTCCCCTCTTGGAGAAATATAATTTTTGGTACAGGTCATTCAAAGATTCTATTGAAAAAGGGGTGCTAAATTCTATCTGAGGGACTTGCATTATCTGATTTATTGTTTCAGGGGTGATGGTGAAAAAAAATTCCACACTTTCGGCCACAACAACTCTCTGATTGGGAAAATAACATGAATGGAACTTTCTAATGAAATCAGGTAAACGATAGGTCTAAGGAAAGATATAGAAGGGTAAATCATACTCCTAGAGTCCAATTCCATTAGTTTGATTAATGAAATTATCCTCGAACCAACAGTATAACTCGAAGAGATCAAATTTGAATTTGGTTTTTGTGATTTTATAATCCTTGTCTGCAAGGGGATATGATCAAGATCGACTATAGGAGGGATTGTTGGGTTGATTGGATTATCATTATTTTTATTCTTAGGAGGAATTTCAACTATTCAAATTGTAATAAAGGGAAAACTGACAGTGGGAGATTACTAGTGATTTTCTGACAGTCGGCTATAGGTGGTAACAATGTCTTTTTCCTATGCTCGACTGGTTTCTTTGTTAGCTATGGAAGCTTACTGTGTCATCACAATTTCAAAAATAAGATAGAGTAAATGATTTGTGAGAAAATGGCGTAAAAATGGTGTGCATAGGGAATTTTATGGTAATGGCATAATATTTTTAGAGGCGCAGGGCCGTTATTAAATTCAAATGGTTATCTAGGGAATCATTAATTGTATAAAATACATGGCCAGGTGGTAGGAGAGGATTGGAGGGGAGCGCGCAGGAAGTGCTGGCAGGAAATGACATATGGTTGGTGGTTTTCTAAGGGGGGTGAAGGTGGTAGGCGGTTTGTGAGGTGGGTGTGTGAAAAATAGTAAGGGGCTGACACGTAGGGGTGGGACCGATGGGGAGGAAACCAATTTTTGGATCCCCTACCCCCTCACCACCCTCGATAAAGATAGGAAGGGCAAGTGGGTGCGAAAATCACTATTGTTCATTCATCTGGAAATGAGTTGATCAGGTCGCTGATTGCAGCACACAACTTAACAATAAACAAAAAAAGCCTTTTTGTCACTTGTGGACAATATAACATAGGCCTAACACTTAGGATAAACAACATTTTCTCTCAAACTTAGTATAAAGCACAATTATTGTAAAACATACATATTGTTGAGGTATAAAAGGTATCTTTTTAACACCTATTTATCTCACATTAATTATCAATCCAGGAATGACTTTTTATTTCAAGAGTGTACTCTGTCTGAGGTTGCAATTCAATCTAAGAGTAATGCCTTGTAATATGTAGTACAGTGTTCTAAATACAAGAATAAATCGATGCTTGGAAAAGAAATCTAACTACAATAACATAAACTCAAATGCTCTGAAATCCAATCATTCACTTAGTAAACATCAATCAAGGATATAGTAGCAATAACTCATTCCTCTAGAAATTAATGCAATTGAAATCAAACTAGAACAAGACGATCAATCTGGGAACGTGGAAGAAATAACCAATTTTCTCTACAGTTGACAGTCCTGCTTTAAAGCAATTAAAAGGAAAATAGAAATTCAACTAAAGCTTCTATTGAAAGGCACTAGGAAAGCTCTCAAAACCAAAATCTTTTCAATTAATCAACTGAAATGAACAATATCTCTAGAAGTAAATGAACAACAAACTGTAATCAAAGGAAGTGAACAACAAATCCTATTTAACAAATCCAAACAACAAACTCTTAACCAATGGAATCGAATGGAAAATTATATTAAACAAAAATCTGCAAATGAACAACAGTCAAATGGAACAAAAATCAATTTGAACATCAAATGGAATGAAAAAATAATGGAAATAGAACAGTGAAGCTCTATTAAGGTATAACAAGATAAATTATATATACTTAAGATTCTTGTTAAATCATACAGGAACAGTAACGTGATTCGTTAATATAACACACTGATATTAAATAAGCAATGAAACAACAAACTAATTAACTTGCAAATGTAATGAAAAAAAATACAAACTATCACACGACAATAATTGAAAGGTAATGATACAACCAGTAGAGCGATCCACCAGGGCCAGGCCCATAACCACCAGTGAAACGCCGCTCGGCTTTACTCTAGAATTAAGAAATTAAACGGTAACAATATATTGTATTAATCAAGAATAATAACGTTTACCACAGTCTCTCTCTGATCACGAGAGTCAATAATAAATGACAGAGTTACAAAAGCAATGTTTAATCCCCCTTTTCTTTTTCTTTTAACGGAAATACAAGCTTCTCCTTTTATAATCAGAAAGAGGAGATTTTAAATAGTAAATGTGATCCCTCATAACAATATTGGATTGTCCCCAACAACTTGATCAGCAAGAAAAGATATTTCCATCAATCTTTCAACAGGAAAAAGTCGAATTTGGATTTGCAACTGAGATAATTTGGAACACGGCCGCAACAGTAAATATGAGAAATTAGTGCTCAAAGAAACTTCTGTTTCTCTCAATAAGGGCCAAATTTGAGCAAACCATTCTCTCATAAAGTTAATTCGGTCTGTTCTCGACAAAACCCATGTTGCAGATTTTCCAGATTCTTCTCCATTTGCCCAGAATATCAACCACAAAATTGTCACTTCTTATTCCAACGAATTTCTGAGTTGGAATATTGAATGATGTGCTGGAGATCAAATCTACAATCTAGCAAATATCTTAGAGGCTAAATTGGTGAGTGTTCTTAAAAAATATATTAATAAACCATCATTGATAAAATTATGCATAATAATCATCAATTTATTAAAAATAAAGGAGAAGAAATAATATTTATCCATAAGAGCATAAATAATTATAAAATGGATTTATATGATAAATTATGATAAATTACATGATAAAGAAGAGTAGAAATGGATGAAATAGGTGTTAAAAAATGGTCGTATTAGCGGCTCAACATACCCCCAAACTGAATATATTGCATGCCCTCATGCAACCTAGAACTGAATATATTTCATGTCCTAATGCAACCCAAATAAAAAAAACCCATGTGTTAACCAAGCAAAAAAGATTGTTCATCCCAATTCATGAAATGGATGGAACAAATGAATTTTTCCTCAGATAATGAATATTCAATTTTAGCAATCTTGATGAAGGCGTAATAATTTTTACAGTTGATGTTCAACTATATGTATATGAAGTTGCAGAAAAATGTGACATAAGTAACAACAAACTTCATTAACCATTTTCTCAAAAATCATATCGTTTTGATGCATGGATCATGAGATATAAACAAAATGGTTGTAGGTGATACTGCATAATTTTCGAAATTTTATGAACTAATTTAGCGTGAAATTATCTGGGTTTGTGTATTTTAATGATACCTCTTTGTTATCCAGAAATCACAAGAATTTAGTTCATAGTTTTAAAGATATATGCAAATCAATTTCTGCACTGTATAAAAATGAAATTGTATGCCTTAAATGAGAAAGAAAGTAGAAAAAATCTATCATGTGTAGCAATTCCTCCCCCAAAACTGAACAATTAGCATGTCCTCATGCAATTCTAGAAAACAAAGAGAGGTGGTTGCTACAATCTGTTGAAATCGATGTTTGGTGTAAAACAACATGGAATAAGGGAGGTGTTGAGAATGAATAAGAATATCAATGGATGATAAAGAATATTACTAACATGGTCATAAGAAAGAAATGAAGGAAAACAACACTCCCCCAACCTAAAAGATGAGATGTCTTTGAAAAATGGAAAGTGGTAAAGATGTAGAATGAATGATGATAAATAATGCTCAATGGATTTTCATGAAATTCTCCTAAATTCATAATAAATCAAAAAATTATGTTATTTTACCTCAAGTGTTACCTCTGAAAAAAATTTGGAATGACATGTAGGGACTGGCGTTTTTTGAAGTTGATGTAGGCTTAGAGGATATTGAAAGTGATGCAAAAGGTGGAAGCCATGCAAGCACATCATGTCTGAAGAATTGTGCGCATTTACGAGTTCCGCAAGACTTTGTTGTGTGCTGCGAATAGAAGTCCCCCCCATATTTGTTGTTCTCCCGTAAACAAATCACGATTCTGCATGAAATTTTCTTGAATCCAAAATGTTAATTTTGAAGAGAAATAAATAATATGTATGCCAAAAGTTCAATCAGAAAAACTTTTGTAGAAATGCAGTATGAATATTGTGGAAAATCAGCAAAATAGAAGAGCAACGTACTGCACAGTAATTGTACAACATGGAAAGGCATACATACTTATGATATAATCAACAAATTATTGCATTATTGAAATCATGCATATTTTGAAATCGTGAGTAGATATGGAAATGTTTATGTAATGATTCGAAAATAAAGGAAAATGACAGCTAATGTGAAAAAAGTACTTATGCGGTCATTATCCACATAAACCATTATGATCGATTTATAAATATATTTCATGCATAAGAGGTTCCGAACAAAGGGTTTAGGAGCATACTCTTATTTGATATTAGATAAAGATATAAGAAAAGGGTTTATCATTACTATTGATTTCTGAAAAATATGACTACAATACCATTAGCAGAGCTCTATTGTCCACAAGTGTCTATAACCTTGAAAAAGTTGTTTTCTCACCCTTGGAGCCATTATCCTTTGTTTATGCCTAGGGAAGTGTTGTGTAATGTCATGATGGAGGCCACTATGCTGGCTTGGGAATGAGATGAATCACAATGCCATTCACCAGGAAGGAGTGAAAGATGGGCAGGTCGGCTCGTGATGAAACCTCATGTTCCAAGGACATTTTATATTTTTGAATTTTCCATTGGATCATATCCCTGGTGTGGTGAAGATAATGGGAATGCCACTTCACTACTCCCTTATGATCATAGTAGACTGGCTCTTGATGAGACCCTCTATCCTCCATCTACCATATCATAGAATTGTTAGTAATCATATAGAGATTTTTATTTTTATTTTTCTTTACATATAGCACTTCCCTATTTATATATAAAGGGTGGCTCAACACTCCTTAAGAGTAGGGATGGTGGAAGAAGTCAGAACATCTCAATAGAGAAAGTATGCCCTTATTCTTATTCAATAGATAAAAATCAAAGAGAGTTATGAGAATTTAGGGAAGAACCAACATGATAAAGATAATCGATCATATTAATTTTAGTGAAAATAAAGATAGCAAAGTGATATAGATAGTTGTGTCATTTCCATTTTCTTATCACTACAAAACAATTTCTTAAAAATGACAATTTCTCTTGATTTGTTGATTTAAGTAACCTCTAATTTGTGTATCCTTCCATAAATTGTATGTTTGTCTTTCAAAGAGTTATCAAGAATTTAGAAAATCATCAAAATATTGTTCACAAACAAAAAAAATGCACTCAAAAAGTTTTGTTCCTTTGGAAAGGAACAACAAAAATCTACGAAAATGTTGATCCTTTCGAAAAGAATAACAAAAACAATCGGAAAAACTGTTGTTCCTTTCGAAAATAATAGAAAAAACAATCAGAGAAAAATTTGTTTCTTTGGAAAGGAACAGCAAGAACAGTCGGCAAAAAAAAACATGTTGTTCCTTTTGAAAGGAACAACAAAAACAAACGAGAAAAATGTTGTTCCTTTGGAAAGGAACAACAAAAACAAGCGGCAAAAACTGTTTGGAAAGGAACAACAAAAATACGTGGCAAAAGTGTTGTTCATTTTGAAAGGAACAACAAAACTGCTATTCCTTTTGAAAGGAACAAAAAAAATCAACGTAAATGTTGTTCCTTTTGAAAGGAATAACAAAAATAAACACAAAAATGCACTGTTCTTTAAGAGGAATGGCTGTTGTCCTTGAGAGGAACAACAACTGTTCCTTAAGAGGAACAACATGAAAAATAAAGGCACACAAAAAAGTGTTGTTCCCTATAGGGAACAACAAAAAAATACACGCAGAAATTGCTAAAGGGAATAGCAAAGGAAAAAAAACTAGAGGAAAGAACAAATCCATTGTCAAGCAAATCCAATCAACTAGAAAGGAAAATTTATGTACATGTTTAAAGAAAAAGTAATTTTTTACAGAATTTGTGCTGCCGAATAATTTCCTCCTGAAACTTGCATGTTGGGGTTCTTATTGTTCAATTTCCAATGAAGCGGAAACTACAATTTGAAGGGATCAACACCTGAAACATAAAAAATAAAAGAAATCATAAAAGAAACAACACTTTATTAATTTACAACAACTATGATGTTATTTCCTAAAGGAATATCAATCTATCAATGGAAAAAAAATGATCTTTTTGAAAAATGTTTGCCAACAGTGACATGAATTTTCAAATAGAAACCAATTTTTCATTTTTTCTTGTTATGAATATGTTAGGTAATGAAATGGATGAAATGCTCTTATTTCACTAAAATTTCTTTCAAGAATCGCTCGTCCATAAATTGACCTTCTTTGTTCTGCTAAGACTTGCACAAAATAAGTGTCTACCTTCAATAAAACATTAAATCATGAAGAAAGAGAGGTGAACGGCTCCTCTAATCCAATAAATATGCAAAAAAACTAACAAGTAGTTACTATGTAGAACAAATCCACGGACAAAGTAAAATTAATTTATTACTTGCAGGAGAGCAGTGGTCAATCATGCTGACCAACAGTGTTTCAATTATAAATTCTTTGTTTTTCATCCGATTTGAGTGATTCCAAAGCCAAATGAAAATGAATTCAGAGATATGTCTCCAATAGAAACAGGTTTTTAAAATTCCATGTAATGGTATGTTAAATTTTCTTAGAACAACCTGGATAATAGAGTTATTTTCGATTTTCCAGCTCAGACCAATAATTGATATTTCAAGCATAAATTATTTGTTTGATGATGGATTAAGCTGATTGAAATTGGAAGAAAAATTATATTTAGTTATTTATCTCTAGTAGAAACAATTTTTGAAGAGAAGAAGAATTTATGGGTCAAATACGCTAGTTAATAGCCGAGAAAACATAGTTTCAAGGGTGCTGATTTATGATAAGCAGCCAATATTTTGGCCATAAATTCCTCATAGGATATCTAAATTGATTGATTCAATTTTTTTTGTAAACTATATTATATAAAAATCTACCATAGAAACATGTTTTAAAAATATAATCATTTAGGCCTCCAAAAACAGACTGTCCCAACTCTGTTCTTGAGCTGCCTACTAGAATCCCTGTCAATGTTTTGGTTCTATATTTTTAGTTTCAAATAAAAATGGAGTGATTAAAATTGGGTTGGAAAGTAGAGATCAAGGGCTACTTAGGATAGAAATAGGTTTCAAAAATATTCACTTTTGGTCCCCCGAAACATGACTTTCCCAACTCTATTCCTGAGCTGCCTACTAGACACCCTGTCAATGTTTTGGTTATAAGTTCTTCGTTTCAAATCCAAATTGAGTGATTCAAATTGAGTTGAAAAGTAGACATCAAGGGATACTTAATATAAAAACAGGTTTTAAAAATATTCACTTTTGGTCCCTCAAAACATGACTGTCCCAACTCTGTTTTCAGAAATTTCATCAAGCCCGCAAGCCCAAAAAAATGATATTCAAGCAATTTTTCCATATTGGTGATAAGAATGAATATGAGTGTTTGTAGAATTTTTATTTTCAATATAATTCATCTATATACACAAATAAGTTAAAATATTTATTATTGATGTTGATTTCCACAACGTGTTGCAACAAAAACACTATTTTTTCAAAAAATTAAAAAAATGTGTTTATTTTATTTCGTTATTTATTTTATTTGTTCACTAGCCTACTCTGATTTGGAAAATGAATATGATTACATATAATAGTATTTATATTGTAACCATTTTCTAAATAAGGCTTCAAGTACGTACATACTCAAATTTGAAAAATGCATGTTAATAAAAATTAGGGTATGAAAAGCCAACTTGCCTTGAACAGATGGTGCCAAAAATTGTTGAAGTATGGAATGATGCTGCAAACAAATGGAGTGAAAAAAATATTCAATGTATCCCTTACTTTCTTGATTTCCCATATCCATCGTATGATGAAGTTCTTGAGCTTTTAAAATGGTTTGTTGGTACAAACTAGAAGAAACCTCATTTTCTTTCATAACTTCTACAATTTTTGGATTTGATACATTCTGAATCTCAGTGTAAGTTTTCTCCAATGGTGCATGTGAAATAGAATAGGTGGGAAGGGTGAGTAAATTTTGCAGTTCAACACTGTAATCATGTTGTATTGGTTTATTATGGTGAGGGTGTGGAATGAGTTGAGCAGGAGATTGTGTAGGGAATGGAGCCTCTTGATGATGTAGTTGATTGGGTTGAGTGGATGATTTTGATAGGTAAGCAAGGTGTTGTGGAAGAGCTGGAATATGTTTTTGTGCTACAAGATGAGAGAGAGTAGTCATGCAATCATAAGGTGAACCATGCCAAGCTTGTAAGCAAGATTGATGGTGGTTATATTGAGATTGGCATGGCTGCTCTAACATATGAGTATTCCATAATGAATTATGCAAGTAAGAGAATGGAGAGGAAATGTTTTGAACCATACCTGTAGGCCATGATTTCCATGGTTTTGACCTTGTTGCAGCTTCCCCATCTCTTTGATATGCTACTTCCATCCTAGATAAAGAAGAACAACTATCTATGGGATGCTCCTTTTGGTTATGAGGGCAAAACACTTCATCAAATTTTTGATTTTTCTGAACCTGCAAAACATTCAATTGTGAATTTAGAGAGCTAATAAAATAATATTTAAAATTTTCAAATAAAACCTTGATTTCAGCTCTTATGTCTCTTGTTCTTGTAGTAAATTTGGAAAAGAAAGAAAAAACTTCTCTAGAAGTCTTACCAGCCTTGGAAATTCCTCTTGAATACCTTATGCACAACTCACAAATATCATCATATGATAACTGAAAAATATCACCTTTTCTTATCAGATTTAAGAGTTCTAAAAATTCATCTTTGATTCCTTTAAGAAGGAGTGTTTTCAAGATCTCTTTTACCAAATGTTTATGCTTTAATTTTTGAAGGTTATATTGAAATCGCTCTACATAGTCCTCCAAGATTTCATCTTCCCTTTGTATCGTACTGAAAATATCTTCACTGGATTTGCAGTAGTCTTGGTACTTTTTCAAGAATATGTTCTTCATGTCCTCCCATGTTTGGATGCAGTTCCCACCTAGGCTCATGAACCATCGGAGAGTTGCTCCTCTTAGAGTAAGAGGAAACACATTCAAAATTTGATCATTAGTACAATAATCATATCTTATACAAAGTATTTCAAACTCAAATAAGAATGTATCTAGATCTTCATTTGTCAAACCATGAAAATTTGGTAGATATAATGGGGGAATTATGTGCATTTGTGTCGCTCCTCCTAGATCTTTGATAGGGAATTCAAAAGTTGCAATGTGAGCCATTTCTTACCATAATAGAAGATGTTCTTCATGTGTTTCTTTTAAGATCCTCCTTAAAATGTTCCTGTCAATTGGTTAGTGAAATGGGTGGTGCTTACATCACCACTCGAGTGGAATTACAAGATTTTTTTTTTCAAAAATTTTACCTCTAAAATTCAAAAAAACACAAGCATTCATTCCTACCTTAAGCTTTCACTCAATTCTGCTGTGAAGCGGGCCAGTGAACAAGTGTATTCCTTGCTTGGTGCACAGGTTCTTACCTTCTGTCTTTAATACCCAATTCTTTCCAAGTAGGAAAAATTAAATATGCATCACTCTTTATAAATGGCATACACTCTCCCCAGCAATGGCGCCAAAATGTTGAGGTATAAAAGGTATCTTTTTAACACCTATTTATCTCTCATTAATTATCAATCCAGGAACAAATTTTTATTTCAAGAGTGTACTCTGTCTGAGGCTACAATTCAATCTAAGAGTAATGACTTGTAATATGGAATACAGTGTTCTAAATACAAGAGTAAATGGATGCTTGGAAAAGAAATCTAACTACAATAACATAAACTCAAATGCTCTGAAATCCAATCATTCACTTAGTAAACATCAATCAAGGATACAGTAGCAATAACTCATTCCTCTAGAAATTGATGCAATTGAAATCAAACTGGAACAAGATAATCAATCTAGGAACGTGGAAGCAATAACCAATGTTCTCTACAGTTGACAGTCCTGCTTTAAAGTAATTAAAAGGAAAATAGAAATTGAACTAAAGCTGCTATTGAAAGGCATTAGCAAAGCTCTCAAAACCAAACTCTTTGCAATTAATCAACTGAAATGAACAACAGATCTAGAAGTAAACAAACAGAAAAATGTAATCAAAGGAATTGAACAACAAATCCTATTTAATAAATATGAACAACAAACTCTTAAACAATGGAATCGAATCGCAAATTCTATTGAACAACAATCTGCAAATGAACAACAGTCAAACGGAACAACAATCAATTTGAACAGCAAATGGAATGAAATAATAATGGAAACATAAGAACGAAGCTCTATTAAGGTATAACAAGATAAATTATACAGACTTAAGATTCTTGTTAAATCATACAGGAACAGTAATGCGATTCGTTAATATAACACACTAATATCAAATAATAAATGAAACAACAAACTAATTAACTTGAAAATGTAATGAAAACAAATACAAACTATCACACGATGATAATTGGAAGGTAATGATACAACTAGCAGAGCGATCCACTAGGGCCGGGCCCATAACCACCAGTGAAACACCGCTGGGCTTTACTCTAGAATTAAGAAATTAAATGGTAAAAAGATCTTGTATTAATCAATCATAATAACGTTTACAACAGTCGCTTTCTTATCACGAGAGTCAATAATAAATGACAGAGTTACAAAAATAATGTTTAATCCCCCTTTTCTTTTTCTTTTAAAACCAATACATGCTTCTCCTTTTATAATCAGAAAGAGTAGAGTGTAAATAGTAAATGTGATCCCTCATAACAATATTGGATTGTCCCCAAAAAATTGATCGATAAGAAAAGATATTTCCATCAATCTTTCAACAGGAACAAGTTGAATTTGGATTTGCAGCTGAGATAATTTGGAAGACGGCTGCAACAGTAAATCTAAGAAAATCGTTCTCAAAGAACCTTTTGTTTCTCTCAATACGAGCCACATTTTGGCAAATTGTTCTCCTTTAAAGTTAATTTGGTCTGTTCTAGAGAAAACCCATGTTTCGAATTTTCTAGATTATTCTCCATTTTCCCAGAATAACAACCACAAAATTGTCACTTCTTATTCTAGCGAATTTCTGAGTTGGAATATTGAATGATGTGCTGGAGATCAAATCTGCAATATAGCAAATATCTTGGAGGCTAAAATGGTGAGTGTTGTTAAAAAATATATGAAAAAACCATCATTGATAAAATTATGCATAATAATAATCAATTATTAAAAATAAAGGAGAAGAAATAATATTTATCGATAAGAGCATAAATAATTATAAAATGGATTTATATGATAAATTATGATAAATTACATGATAAAGAAGAGTGGAAATGGATGAAATAGGTGTTAAAAAGTGGTCATATTAGCGGCTCAACACATATCACCCTTTGAACCTTTTTTACCTTAATTTGTTTCCTAACCTAAGACTAAATTTGACCAATCAAGGGTGCATCTAGATGTGTAGACCCTTATTTTATTTTCTTTGAGGGGAAAAACACCTAATCTAATCCTATCTATCTTTTTTTTTCATTGATCCAACTTAAACCATTGAATCAACTCATTCATCTACCTAACTAGCATTAGCCAAGATTACATAGTTTGGCTAACTTATTCTATAATCTAATTAACAGAAATCGAAACTTGTTTGATCATGATTACACTGTATGATCTAAAAAATGACTCAGAGTTGTGGCATTTTAAACAAGCTGCACACAACATTCAATTTATTTCTAAAGAATCAAACTCTCTATCAAGTAGTGGCATTTGAATTTGCATCACTTTCATATTTATTTTTCCTTTTTTTGGGGGGTTCTTTCATCATGATTTTGATTCTTTTTCTATTTTTCTTTTTTCTTTTCTTTTGTTTTTCATTCTAATTTTTCTTTCCAAATACCCTTTTTTCATTTTTCTTTCTTTTTATTTATAATTTTTTTTTTTGGAAATCATTTGCAACATGCAATATTATTTACAATTTCATATGAATGAGAGAAAATATTCAATCACCTTGTGATACTATAAATTATAGGATCCTAACACAATGCACAAGCTCTTACTGAATAATGAAATCTTTTCTTTGTACCTATAGCCAACTATACTAACCAAGATTCTAAATGCACTTGTTTATTCAAACTACATTTATCCACCAAGTGAGGGTTAACATAACTATAATTAGATCCAGGGTCGATCAAAATAGAAATAAATTGATCAAAAAGCTTAACATCCATCTCATTGATAGATTCGTGGTGATTTTACTTCATGTTATCCAACGCTGCATAGTTACGAGGAATGCTCTAACCAAAATCCCCAACAATGTGTGCTTCCCATGCATTGTAAATATGAGGCCTACCACCCTGATACTGCAAAAAATATCTCTTGAGATTCTCCTCACCACATATCCAACACTTCAATGGTCCTATACCATCACCTCTATTTTGCTTCCCTCTAGGTTCTGACCCATGTCCCTGTCTAACTATGTTGAACTAATTCTAAGGTGCAACATTTTTTTTCTCACCTGCATCCTGAGACCTTGTTTTTTTCATATGAAATTTACCTTTAGCTTTATCTTTCCCTATCCACCCTTGCTAAGATTCTATCTTATGCTTTGACTTCTCATAACAATGCTTCAATTTCCTAATAAATTCCTCAAGTGACTGAGGGTTATCATACTCAATCTTATCTCTAAATTCTAATGGAAATCCACTGAAAATTCCTTTAACTTTAGTTTTTTCATCCTTAAGGTATGGTACATACCTCAACAACTCGAGGAACTTGGTTTTATACTCTATATCTATCTGTTGGAAATACTGAGAGAGGGGGTGAATCAATATTACTTTCAATTAGAGCATTAGTAAATCTTCAATTATTATCAGTGTTTGTACAATGATAACAGCAAACAAAAGGAACACAAATGCACACAATTTTTAAGGTGGAAATCCACTCTGTTACAAAAAAACACCTAATTCTTTTCTAATAATTCATTAATATTCAACTCCAATTGAAAATAAAGATCCAACTTCCTAGAATATAGAAAAGCATTCTTCTCCAGCTCCCACTAGATGGACACTTCAACGCCCGAGATTCTTCAGTAGTCAATTGAACGGATGCCCCAACACCCAATGAGCTACAACTCACCCTAGCACCACCCTACCACCCTATAGAAGAATAAAAGAAGAATGGACTCCCCTACCAGGGAAAATGGTTCAATTTACAATGATATAGAATGATGTAGAAGAAGAAGACACACTGGACCATAACCCCAACTATAAGACAACCACCTAATGATGATCCTAGACCTCCCGACACTCCCTCTTCAACTCTTGGCAGATAGACACTAGAATTTTTTTTGCAATAATGTATTTACAATGACTTAGTACAATGATACCTATACAGTGACTGTATGAAGTGCTGCCCACTTGAAGACTTCATGTGATGAACTTCTTGCTATTATTGTACACCTTGATTTCTGCTCTTGTCATGCTACCCTCTTCTACACCTTGCTTTGCTTTGATGCCCTAGAAATTTTGGTCCTTTGCAGCCCTTGACAACACATGATCTAGTTTTTTCTTGCCTTCTAGGAACTTGCTATTGAATCTAGTGTATCTTTGTTATTTAAGATCCCCAATATCTAATTTTTGGTCCTATAGTAGTACTCTGAGTCGTATTTTCAATGCCGCAGGTCTAACCCAATTTGGATTCTTCAAGGGAGAGTTATGCCCAATTTCTCACAATTCCCTAATTATAAAATATTTCAGTAGAGCGAAATTGTACGGCATGACATGTGTCACTATTTCTTCATTCGGCTCTAAAATTGATAGAAAAAAAAACTAAATTACATTCACTATCTGCCAATTTTTACAGAATTCCAATCGAATACTCATAGAGAGAGTTATGACGATTTTCCCAAGGTCACTTCTTTGAGATGAATTTCAGGAGCCTGCAAAAACACTGACTTCCACAGATTGTATCTCCGAAAATATTGCGCACCTTGATTTGAAATTTTCACAGGAGATTCCTCAGGATTTTGGTTTCGTCTCCTAAAAATTTTAGCTTCTGAACCTTCATAGAAAAATAGTTAGAGTGAAAATTCCACGATGACCTATTTACGATGGTGAAATCCCTTGCATAAGGAGGATATGAGGATCACAATTTATATACATGCTTAGGTTGAGAGGGGATTCAACAAGTGAACGTATGAGGGATTTTAGGAGCTTAAAAAATATTAATTATAAATTTTCAATGACCCATTCCACAACCCCGTGGGGTTTTAGCCCACTAATTGGGGTTACAAACTTCAAACATGAATATCTCTCAAACCGTGAAGAATTACGTGGTGTGCCATATATCAACGGAAACATATCGAAAAGTAGAAACCATAAAAAGCATTATTGACCCAGAATATTTTAATTTGGTAGGTCAAAATTCCCATGAAATATTGGGGTAGTCCCTGGTGCTGCTTGGGTTGACATCAATGACAACCACTGATCAACAATATCCCCCTTTGGCATTGATGGCAACACAAGTACTCCCCCTGCAATCATGACACCTCTTCCTACAACATTCTCTCCCCCTTTGATGTCAATGGCAAAGGTTAACTCCCCCTGACACACAACCATCTTGTAGACTTGTACACACTTCCACTCCCCCTGACATACAACCATCCTGCGGACCTGTACACACTTCCACTCCCCCTTTATATTTTTAATAAGGAAAATCTAATGAGAACTTGGTAGAATCCCAAGATTCTGGCGAAGATATTCCAATGCTTCATGAGTACTCTCACGATCATCAATGCTTCCTACCCAATTTGCATCTGTAAAGGAATGAATAATGAGATTGTTACCCTTGGGATACCACAAGCCATATTCTTTTTTTCCCTTTAGATATCGACGAATTCTTTTGATGGCAATAATATGTGATTCTTCTAGTGCTACTTGGAATATTGCTACTTGTCCAACTTCTTGCACAACATCTGGTCAGGAGGCTATTACATATAGAAGACTACCAATCATAGATCTGTACAACGTTTGATCCACATCCTTAGATGAGTCGTCTATGCTCAATTTGAAACCTATTACCATCAGAGTAAGGATGGGTTTGAAATATTCCATTTTAAGTTTCTTGAGCATTTCCTTGATGTACTTGGCTTGACATATAAATATTCCTTTCTCTTGCTGAGATATTTGAAGCCCTAAGAAGTATGTTAGATCACCAAGTAAAGACATCTCAAAATCACTTTGCATATTTGTAACAAACTTCTTACTTAGTCGATCATAATTGCTATCAAATATTATATCATCCTCTTTAGCTATTAGACATGCTTTAGTTGCTTCATCCAAAACATATATGTCGTTTGGAGCTCGACTTGCTGTAGCCACAATTTCACCATATCTTCCTTTCCAGGTTTCACATTTTGTGGAGATGAATAGTATTGTGTGTCCTTGATCACACATTTGTCCAACACTGAGCAGATTTTGATTCATATTTTCAACCAATAGAACATTATTGGCTAGAGCATATTTTTGTCCGAGAGTGACAGTACCTGATCCTATAACATTTGAAGATCCATCATTTCCAAAGGACATGGTTCCATCCTTCTTATCTTTCAGAGATACAAACTTATTTCTATCTCCAGTCATATGCGCTGAACAACCGCTATAAACATACCACACATATTTGTTGTTTTGAGCCTTGAGAGCGAGAGCACAATTATCAGTCTTCTTCTTCTTCCATGTATGTTCGTTATGTGGCTTCGAAGATTCTTCTGGAGGATTTTCAAGTTTGTAGTCTCTGGCTATGTGTCCAAAGTTTCGACATTTGTAACATTAAAAAATATTTCTTAAATGTTCAAATCTATTGATGTTTTGCTAAGCCCTACGAGGTTCATATTTGACAGATCTCCTGGAATTGTATTCGTTCTTGGGGTACGTGAGACATTCTACAGCTTTATGACCAAATTTTCCACATGAATAACAATAGCAATAAAAAATATGTTGGTACCTAGATGGAAATCTTCGTCGAGGAATTGTCTTCGAAGGCTGTTCTTGTGAATCTTGTCCAATGAAGTCTACTTGCATGTCAGATCTCATAGGTTCGTTGTATTTTTTTGTAGAAGGTCTTACTTCTTCTTCTTTATAACTGACGCCAGTTCTGTCATTGTAAGATCGTTGATTGTTGATGAGTTCTTCAAATTCCCTTGAGTTTTTGGCATAGTTTTGGATAGCTTTTCCTTTCTTCACTTCCTTATGTAGCGAGCCTACTTCGACTTCTAATTCTTCCTTTTCTTGGTTGCTTTCTTCCAACTTCTTTTGAAATGACTCTTCAATGCATTTGTGTTCTTCAAATTAAATTTTGAGACCTTGAACTTGTTCTTCAAGAGTATTGGAACGGATCTTCTCTGGTTTGAGCGCTTTTATAAGTTTGATTGCTTCCTTAGAAAATTCTTCTATTTTCAATCCTTCTTCTTCGTTGTTTGATACTTCTTGTTTATTGTGCTTGGCCATAAAAAATATTCTCTCATTGGCTTCTTCTTCGCTATCATTGTCTTCATTGGATTATGAGCTATATTCTTTAGAGAGAAAGTTCCTTTTTGATCCTTGCTTGTTGAATTTATAAAATCCTTTCTTTCCTTTTGAGTTTCCATCACTTATGTTCGGACATTTTGATGCGAAATTCCCAACCTCACCACAGCCGAAACATATCAATGGAAGTTTACCTTTGAATTTTCCCTTACAAATTTTTAAGTTTTCTTGTAAAGTAAGCATATTCTTCATCTGAAAAACCTTCTTCATCATCTCCCTTTTCTTCACACTTGCAGGTGCATGTCTTTTCAATTGAAGGTTGTTTTTCCTTATGGGTTTTCTTAGATGCAACGAACGCAGTTTCTAGATGCAAAGTACCCTCTTCTTCATCAAGTCTCATTTCATATGCTATGAGAACTCCATGTAATTCCTCTTTGCTGAGTTTGTCCAGTTTTGCACTGTATTCTAGGACCGATACTTTTGGGTTGAATCTCCCTGGTAACATTCTAAGAATATTTTGTATAATATTCTTCCCGTCAACTGGATCTCCCAATCCTTCCAGAGTATTGGTTATTTCATCAACGTATTGGAAGTATGCAACAATGTTGCAATCTTCTTTCAATTTGAGTTGCTCAACTTTTTCTCTATAGATTTGAAGCTTTGCTTCTTTGACATTCCAGTCACCTAAATATATATTCTCAAGCTTTTCCCATACATTTTTGGAATTTTTACAACCCAACACCTTATGATAAGTAGATTCAATAAGTCCATTGATAATAATATTCTTTTCTTTTTCATCATTTACTAAATTCTTCTTACCTTGTTCATCCGCAGTTGATGTAAATACATTTTGAACAGTGTCCCATACTTCGTAACCTTGCGCTAAGAGATAGACATCCATTCTTCCTTTCCAGAGTGCATAATTATTTGAATTGAACATAGGTACACATTCTTGGTATGCTCCATGACATTCTTCCAGCTATTAAACTGCTATTGAAGGAACCAAGCTCTAATACCAATTGTTGGAAATACTGAGAGGGGGGGGGGGGGTGAATCAATATTCATTTCAATTATAGCATTAATTAGTCTTCAATTATTATCAGTGTTTTTACAATGATAGCAGCAAACAAAAGGAACAAAAATGCACATAGTTTTTAAGGTGGAAACCTACTCTGGGACAAAAACCACCTAATGCTTTTCTAATAATTCTTTAATATTCAACTCCAATTGAAAATAAAGCTCCAACTTCCTACAATCTAGAAAAGAATTATTCTCCAGCTCCCACTGGATGGATGCTCCAATACCTGAGATTCTTCAATAGTCAACTAAACAGATGCCCCAACACCCATTGAGCTACAACTCACCCTACCACCACCCTACCACCCTATAGAAGAATAAAAGAAGAATGGACTCCTGTATCAGGGAAAAGGGTCCACTTTACAATGGCATAGAATGATGTAGAAGAAGAAGACACACTAGACCATAACCCCAACTATGAAACAACCACATAATGATGATCCTAGACCTCCCGACACTGCCTCTTCAACTCTTGGTAGATAGACAATAGAAGAACTTTTACAATAATGTATTTACAATGACTTAGTACAATGACACCTTTATAGTGACTGTATGCAGTGCTGCCCACTTGAAGACTTCATGTGATGAAATTCTTTCTCATGTTCTACAAATTGGTTGCTACTCTTGTCATGCGACCCTCTACTACACCTTGCTTTGCTTTGCTATCCTAGAAATTCTGGTCCTTTGCAGCCCTTGATAACACATGATCTAGATTTTTCTTGCCTTCTAGGAGCTTGATATTGAATCTGGTGTATCTCTGTTATTTCAGATCCCCAATATCTGATTTTTGGTCCTATAGTATTCCCCTGAGTCATATTTCCAATGCCGTAGGTCCGACCCAATTTATATTCTTCAGGAGAGAGTTATGCCCAATTTCTCACAATGCCCTAATTATCAACTATTTCAGTAGAGTGAACTTGTATATCATGGAACATGTCACTGTTACTTCATTTGGCTTTGAAATTGATAGAGATAAATCTTCATTCCATTCACTACCTTCCCATTTTTATATAATTCCAATCCGATACTCAGAGAGAGAGTTATGAAAATTTTCCCAAGGTCACTTCTTTGAGATGAGTTTCAGGAGCCTGCAAAAACACTGACTTCCGGAGATCATATTTCAGAACATATTCGCACCTTGATTAGAAATTATCACAAGAGATTCCTTAGGATTTTGGCTTCGCCTCATAAAAATTTTATCTTTTGAACCTTCATAGAAAAATGATTAGAGTGAAAATTCCACAATGACTTGTTTCACAAGGCTAAATTCCTTGCATAAGGAGGATATGAGGATCACAAATTATATACATACATAGGTTGAGAGGGGCTTCAACAAGTGAATATGGGAGGGATTTTAGGAGCTTAAAAAATATTAATTATGAATTTTAAATGACCCATGCCACAACCCCATGGGGTTTTAGCCCACTAACTGGGGTTACAAACTTCAAATATGAATATCTCTCAAACCGTGAAGAATTACGTGGCATGCCATATATAAACGGAAACATCTCGAAAATTAGAAACCATCAAAAGCATTCTTGACCCAGAATATATTAATTTGGTAGGTCAAAATTCCCATGCAATATTGGGGTAGCCCCTGGTGCTGCTTGGGTTGACATCAATGAAAACCGTTGATCAACACTATCATTGATCCCATATTTAGCTCATTGAATTCCTTGGTTTTAATTGTCACAATACCTCTCTCAAAAGTACTTTGTCCTGAAAAGTATCTTGAATTCATGCCAACTCAACTCTTCTATCCTGATGTCTCTGACCCACTTTACATCTTCCCACCAGATGTCTTATTTACCTTCCAGGCTAAAGATAACTACTTCAAATTTCATATTATCTATGTAATCATGAAAATCAAATAATTTCATCATCCCAAGTAGCCATGGATCTGCGTCCTCTGACTTCTTCAAATATATATCAAAGGTAGGTGGCTTTTCTTTCTTGATCTCATATGGAGAATATCCCCTGTCATTCCTTCTATAAGGATTATAACGCCGATGATCATGATACATGTTAGAACAAGAAATAGAATAGAACTTGTGTCCATCACCTCTCATGTCTGGTGTGTCAATGAGCCTACCATATCTGATCGTGTCATCCCTCTCTGACCTGTGCCCATAATGAGATCTACTGCCATATGACCCATTAGTACTACCCTCCTACCCATGGCTGATCTGAAGTGGTCTATGTCTCTATAATTTAGAAAAACTCTCAAGGATTATTGAATTGACTTATGCTTGTTCCTGTGCCTGAATAATCATGTCATTGTCTCCCTTGCAACTTCTTATTTCTTCCTTCAATCTTCTCAATGTGTCTACTAATTCATAAGGATGCCCGTCACCATGTTTCTCATCTTATCCATAGGTAGGGTCTTGTGAACTGTAGTCTACCATATTGCTAGTCATCTTTGATCTCTTTCTGCCAAGTATACCATGTCAGATAAAACCAAAACATAACATAATCAACATACCTTAGTATAGCTCAAGAGAGAGTACCTCATCTGCAATATCGACCATATTAGTGTAATATATGTATAAACATTATCATAGAATTATATACACATCATTTCAACCACCATCTAGTTACGAATGCATGATCACACTGTTGGGTATGTGTTATATTCTTTCCACGACTGATCAGGTGCGGGGGGGTAAGAGAGGGGGTGATAGCCCCCCCTGTTGGGGTCCGGGGTAATGCCCTGGTGAAAATTTTTTGGTCCTTAATTTCTGATGGGCTCTCTGCGCCCATGGTTTTGTGCATGGTTTTACACATGGTTTTGGGGTACGATGGTTTTTGGCCCTTGGTATTTTTGTAGATCCTGTCAAGGGAACTACGGTTATGTTTTAATCCAGGGTTAATCGATTAGGGTTTATGTATGCTTCGACATATATATTTAGGGTTTATGTATGCTTCGAAATATATATATATATGTGTGTGTGTGTGTGTGTTGTAACACTAAAAGGAATATAATGAAAAATCAAGTTGGTCGTCCTGATTTGGGATCCAGGGGAAAATCTCTGTATTTATCTGTTTTATGTTCTAGGCTCTCTCCATTGTTTATTTTCTATTATAATATCCGTGTGTAGATAATTTCTATTCAGGGTTAAAAACTACATTTGGTATCAGAGTTGTTTCGGCTTCAAGGGGATGCCTTTGCTGCTGAGGGTTTTTTTGCTCAGGCCTGAGGTAGACCCTGTTTAGTGGGAGATCTACAGGATTGATTCTTGCGGTGAAAGAAGATGGCGAGTGGCGGAAAGATAGAGATCGATAAATTTAATGGTCAGAGTTTTGAGTTGTGGATGCTCAAGATGGAGGATCTGCTGGTGGATAAAGATCAGTGGATCGCGGTAGATCCAGGTACTAAACCAACGACAATGTCAAATGAAGAATGGAAGAAAATGGATCGGAAGGCTAAGAGCACAATATAGTTGTGTGTATCAGATTCAATATTTTTGAATGTATCTCGGGAAGGTACGATGAATAATTTGTGGGAAAAACTTGGGACTTTGTACCAATCTAAGTCTCTGGTGAATAAGTTGTTCCTGCGAAAAAAGTTGTATAACCTAAGGATGAAGGATGGAGACTCGGTGATAGAGCATCTTAACACCTTCAATACTATGGTAAGTCAGCTATCATCTATTGATATTAAAATCTCAGATGAAGATAAGTGCATCATTTTTTTGTGTTCTCTACCAGATTCATGGGACAGTCTGGTTATTGCAATAGGTAGCAATACAACTACCTTGAATTTTGATGACATTGTCTCAGCCTTGTTGTCGAAAGAAATGAGATGGAGAAATATGGAAGGCTAGAATGGAGATGCCTTATCTGTATGAGGAAGGTCCCAAAACAGAAACAAGAGTAAGGTTTCGAGTGGAAGATCCAAATGTAGAGGGAAATATAAATCTCCTGGAAAGCTTGTAAATGTATGTTGGAAATGTGAAAAGGAAGGGCACTACAAAAGGGACTGCAGATCTAAAGCTCCTGAAAAACGAAATGGGTATAAGCATGCTCATTCTGTAGAGGAAAAAACCACCTTGGATGAAGGTGGAGATGTGTATTTGGCTTCTTCTTCAAATACACATGTAGATCATGAGTCATGGTTGATTTACTCAGGTGCATCCTTTCACTTCACTCCCCATAGGGAGTGGTTCAGCAAGTATGAGAAATATGATGGTGGTGATTTCTTCCTAGGGGATGATAGGAAGGCTAGAATCATCAGACGTGGAAAGGTCAAGCTGAAGCTACAAGGTGGAAGGATTACAACACTTCCTGGTGTTTTTCATATTCCTGCATTAGCTAGAAATCAAATTTCTGTAAGAAAGATGGATGATGTAGGTGTAAAAACAATGTTCGAGAAAGATGCATGCAAAATGGTTTGGGGAGCACTGGTATTAATGCAGGGAGTTTGGACTGGAACTCTGTACAGGCTACAAGGTAGCACTACTATTTATGGGTGTAATAGTTCTATGGTTCCTAAAAGTTGAGCGGAAAGCCTAGCTGTCTCTGGAGAAAAGACCATGCTATGGCATCAAAGGCTTGGACATATTGGAGAGAAGGGACTTCAGATACTGCATATAAATGGTATGGTAGAAGGTATGTCTAATTTCTCTCTGGATTTCAATTTTTGTGAACATTATGTATATGGGAAGCAGAATCAGGTGAGTTTTCCTTCTGGTGCTAAGAGGGCAAACAGGATATTAGAACTTGTGCACAATGATGTGTTTAGACCTGTGTCAGTTCCATCACTGGGAAAGTCTGTGTACTATGTTTCATTCATAGATTACTTCTCAAGGAATACATGGATATATTTCTTGAGGAAGAAATCTGAAGTCTTTGAAAGATTTAAATAATTTAAGGCTATGATGGAAAACCAGACAGAGAAGAAGATAAAGGCACTGAGGAAAAATAATGGTGGGGAGTTCTGCAAGAAGGAATTTGAAGAGTTCTGTATGAAGTGTGGTATAGCATGGAAGAAGACTACTCCATACACACGTTAGAAAAACGGAGTTGCAGAAAGAATAAACAGAACAATGATGGAAAAGGCAAGAAGCATGCTCAGTGGTACCAGGTTAGGACAAGAATTTTGGGTAGAGGCAGTGTAGACTGCATGCTATTTGCTTAACAAATCACCTTCATCAGTGTTGGAGGATAAGACTCCACATGAGGTATGGACTAGTAAGAAACCCTCTCTTTCACATCTAAGGGTATTTTGATGTGATGCATATGTACATGTTCCAAAGAAGAAAAGGACCAAGTTGCATAATAAATCTAAAAGGTGCATCTTTATTGGGTATAAGGATGGTTTAAAAGGTTACAATATTTGGAGCCCGGAAACAAGGAACGTTATGTAAAGTCGAGATGTGGTGTTTAGAGAGGTGAAATATGTTGTTAAACATGAACTGATACCAAAGGAACCTAAGAAGATAGAGTTTTAGCTAAAGTAGTATGAATCAGACTCTACAGCAGAAGAAGATTTAGAAGAGGAAGAGCCACAAACTCCAGTTATGAGAAGATCAGTTCGGGAAAGAAAGAAACCATAAATTTATAGTCCATCTGCTTTCTGTTCAGGTTTTTCCTTAACAATAACTGATTGTGATCCCAGAACTGTTAGGGATGGAGTAGATTCAGAGGATGGAAAACTCTGGAAGGAGGCCATGGTTGATGAAATGGCATCCTTGCACAAAAATGAGGCATGGGATTTGGTGGAGTTCCCAGCTGGAAGAAAGCCCATCGGGAGAAAATGGGTGTTTAAGAAGAAGATGAATGTAGAAGGCAAGGTGGAGAAATACAAAGCTCGGTTGGTAGCAAAAGGTTATTCCCAGGTGCCGGGAATTGATTTTGGTGATATTTTTTCTCCTGTTTCCAAAGTTACTTCTATTAGATTACTTTTATCTGTTGCTGCTGCATTTGATTTTGAGATAGAACAGATGGATGTGAAGACAACATTTCTTCACGGGGATCTAGAAAAGGAGATCTACATGAAGCAACCTGAAGGCTTTATGGTGAAGGGTAAGAAAGAACTGGTATGCAGGTTGAAGAAGTCTCTGTATGGGTTAAAACAGTCACCAAGGATGTGGTATCAGAAATTTGATACCTATATACGGGGACTTGGCTTCACCAGAAGCAAGGAGGATCACTGTGTTTTTTTTAAATTAATTGGTGACCGTGTTATTTATTTGGTCTTGTATGTGGATGATATGTTGTTGATTGGAAATGACAAAGAAATTATCCAAGATTTGAAGACCCAACTATTCTCCAAATTCGACATGAAGGTTCTTGGTGCTGCAAACTATATTTTGGGCATGGAAATTAAGAGAGATCGGGCAAAGAGGAAGCCCTTGTTAAACCAGAGGAGGTATGTCAAGACTATATTGCAGAGGTCCAATATGCAGGATATTAAACCGGTGAATGTTCCTATTCCTGTAGGTGTAAACTTGTCTACTGAACAGTGTCCCAAGAAACAAGAAGAAGAGGAGGATATGTCACGTGTTCCATATGCAAGTGGAGTGGGTAGCGTGATGTATGCAATGGTCTGTACTAGACTAGACATTGCACATGCAGTGGGAGTATTGAGCAGGTTTATGTCAAACCCAGGAAAGGAGCATTGGAAAATAGTGAAGTAGGTTTTCAGATATTTATGTGCACTAGTGATTATGACTTTTGCTACCAGGGAAGACCAGGATTGGAAATAATGTTGGACATTTGTAGTTTTATTGATGTAGACTGGTTTGAAGATCTGGACCAAAGAAGATCTACAAGTGGGTGTGTGTTTAGCCTATTTGGAGGCACAGTGAGTTGGATGAGTAAAAGGGAGTCTGTACTGGATCTTTCAAGTACAAAGGCAGAATACATGGTAGCCACTCATGTAAGCAAGGAAGTCGTTTGGTTGCATAGATTGTGTTCAAGTATGGGGTTGGTACATCAAGCTATAAGGATAGACTGTGATAGCCAAAGTGCAATTTTCTTGGCTAAGAACCTTGCTTATCATTCAAAGACAAAGCACATTGATGTTCAATATCATTTTGTTAGAGATATGGTTGAGGCTAAAATGGTGTTGCTAGTAAATATGGACACTTTGAAGAATGTTGCAGATGCATTGACAAATTCTGTGAGCTCTCTGAAGTTCTCTTGGTGTGGAGAAAAAATGGGTGTTGAAGAATTGGCCCAATGACTAAGCTCTCCAGTGGCCCCCTCTGGAAAGAAAACAACAAGTGGGAGAATGTTGGGTATGTGTTATATTCTTTCCATGGCTAAAATTTTTTGGTCCTTAATTTCCGGTGGGCGATCTGTGCCCATGGTTTTGTGCATGGTTTTGCACATGGTTTAGGGGTAGGATGGTTTTTGGCCCCTGGTATTTTTGTAGATCTGGTCAAGGGAACTACGGTTATGTTCTAATCCAGGGTTAATGGATTAAAGTTTATGTATGCTTTAACATGTATATATATATTTGTTGTAACACTAAAAGGAATATAATGAAAAATCAAGTTGGTCATCCCGATTTGGGATCTAGGGGAAAATCTCTGTGTTTATCTGTTTTATGTTTTATGCTCTCGCTATTGTTTATTTCTGTTATAAGATTCGTGTGTAGATAATTTTTGTTTAGGGTTAAAACCTACATTTGGTATCGGAGCTATTTAGGCTTCAAGGGGATGCCTTTTCTACTGAGGGTTTTTTTTCTTGGGCCTGAGGTATACCCTGTTCAGTGGGAGATTTGCGGGACCGATTCTTGAGCTGAAAGAAGATGGTGTGCGGCGGAAAGATAGAGATCGAGAAATTTAATGGCAAGAGATTTGAGTTGTGGAAGCTTGAGATGGAGGATCTGCTGGTGGATAAATATCATTGGATTGTGGTAGATCCAGGTACTAAACCAACGACAATGTGAGATGAAGACTGGAAGAAACTGGATTGGAACACAGAGAGCACAATACGGTTGTGTGTCTCAAATTCAATATTATTGAATGTATCTAAGGAAGCTATGGCGAAGAATTTTCCAGAAAAACTTGGGACTTTGTACCAATATAAGTCTTTGGTGAATAAGTTGATCCTACGAAAAAAGTTGTATAACCTGAGGATGAAGGATGGAGACTCGGTGACACAGCATCTTAATTCCTTCAATACTGTGGTAAGTTAGCTGTCATCTATTGATATTAAAATCTAAAATGAAGATAAGTGCATCAGTTTGTTGTGTTCCTTACCAGACTCGTGGGACAATCTAGTTATTGCAATAGGTTGCAATACAACTACCTTGAATTTTGATGACATTGTCTTAGCCTTGTTGTCGGAGGAAATGAGACGAATAAATTTGGAGAGCCAGAGTGGAGATGCCTTATATGTACGAGGAAGGTCCCAAAATAGAAATAAGAAGAAGGTTTTGAGTGGGAGATCCAAATCTAGAGGGAGATCTAAATCTACAGGAAATTTTGTAAAGGCATGTTGGAAATGCGGAAAGGAAGGTCACTACAAAAGGGACTGTAGATCTAAAGCTCCTGAAAAAGGAAAGGGATCTGAGGATGCTCCTTCCGTAGAGGCAAAAACCACCTCAGATGAAGGTGGAGATGTGTATTTTTCTTCTTCTTCAAATACACATGTAGATCATGAGTCATGGTTGATTGACTCAGGTGCAACCTTTCACTTCACTCCCCATAGGGAGTGGTTCTGCGAGTATGAGAAATATGCTGGTGGTGATGTCTTCCTAGGGGATGATAGGAAGGCTAGAATCATCAGACGTGGAAATTTCAAGATGAAGCTGCAAGGTGGAAGGATTAAAACACTTCCTGGTGTTCCGCATATTCCTGCATTGGCTAGAAATATGATTTTTGTAAGCAAGATGGATGATGTAGGTATAAAACAGTGTTTGAGAAATATTCCTGCAAGATGGTTCAATGAGCACTGGTATCAATGTAGGGGGTTCAAATTGGAACTCTATACAAGCTACAAGGTAGCACTATTATTGATGGGTGTAACAATTTTGTGGTTCCTAAAATTGGAGCGGAAAGCGTAGCTGTCTCTGGAGAAAAGACCATGCTATGGCATCAAAGGCTTGGACATATTGGAGAGAAGGGCCTTCGGATACTGCATAGAAATGGTATGATAGAATTTATGTCTAATTTCTCTCTGGATTTTGATTTCTATGAATATTGTGTATATGGGAAGCAGAATCAGGTGAGATTTCCTTCTGGTGCTAAGAGGACGAACAAGATATTAGAACTTGTGCACAATGATGTGTTTGGACCTGTGTTAGTTCCATCACAGTTTGGACCTGTGTACTATGTTTCATTCATATATGAATTCTCAAGGAATACATAGATATATTTCTTGAGGAAGAAATTTTAAATCTTTGACAGATTTAAAGAATTTAAGGCTTTGGTGGAAAACCATACAGAGAAGAAGGGAAAGGCGCTGAGGACAGATAATGGTGGGGAGTTTTGTAAGAAGGAATTTGAAGAGTTCTATAAGAAGTGTGGTATAGCACGACAAAATACTACTGCATACACACCTCAGCAAAACAGAGTTACAGAAAGAATGAAGAGAACACTGATGGAAAAGGTAAGAAGCATGCTCAGTGGTACTGGGTAGGGACAAGAATTATGGGTAGAGGCAGTGCAGACTGCATGCTATCTGATTAACAGATCACCTTCATCAATGTTGGAGGATAAGACTCCACATGAGGTATGGACTGGTAAGAAACCCTCTCTTTTACATCTAAGGGTATTTGGATGTGATGCATATGTACATGTTCCAAAGAAGAAAAGGACCAAGTTGGATAATAAATCTGAAAGGTGCATCTTTATTGGGTATAAGGATGGTTTAAAAGGTTACAAGATTTGGAACCCAGAAAGAAGGAAGGTTGTGTATAGTCAAGATGTGGTGTTTAGAGAGGTGAAGTATGTTGTTAAACATGAAGTCACACCAAAGGAACCTGAGAAGATAGAGTTTTAGCTAAAGGTGTATGAATCAAAATCTACAGCAGAAGAAGATTCAGAAGAGGAAGAGCCACAAACTAATGCTATGAGAAGATCAGTTCCGGAAAGAAAGAAGCCAGAAAGGTATAGTCCATCTGCTTTCTGTTCAGGTTTTTCCTTAACTATAACTGATGATGATCCCAGAACTGTCAGGGAGGCAGTAGATTCAGAGGATGGAAAACTATGGAAGGAGGCCATGGTTAATGAAATAAAATCCTTGCACAAAAATGTAGCATGGGATCTGGTGGAGTTGCCGGCTGGAAGGAAGCCCATTGGGAGAAAATGGGTGTTTAAGAAGAAGATAAATTTAGAAGGAAAGGTGGAGAAATACAAAGCTCGATTGGTAGCAAAAGGTTATTCCCAGGTGCCAGGAATTGATTTTGGTGATATTTTTTTTCCTGTTGCCAAGGTTACTTCTATTAGATTACTTTTATCTGTTGCTGCTGCATTTGATTTTGAGATAGAATAGATGGATGTGAAGACAAAATTTCTTCACGAGGATCTAGAAGAGTAGATCTACATGAAGAAACCTTAAGGCTTTATGGTGAAGGGTAAGAAATAATTGTTATGCAGGTTGAAGAAGTCTCTGTATGGGTTAAAACAATCACCAAGGATTTGGTATCAGAAATTTGATACCTATATACGGGGACTTGGCTTCACTAGAAGCAAGGAGGATAACTGTGTTTACTTTAAATTAATTGGTGGCCATGTTATTTATTTGGTATTATATGTGGATGACATGTTGTTGGTAGGAAATGGAAAATAAATTATCCAAGATTTGAAGACACAACTGTTCTCCAAATTCAACATGAAGGATCTTGGTGCTGCAAACTATATTTTGGGCATGGAAATTAAAAGAGATCGGGCAAAGAGGAAGTTGTAGTTAAAGCAGAGGAAGTATGTTGAGACTGTATTGCAGAGGTTCAATATGAAAGATAGTAAACCGGTGAATGTTCCTATTCTTGTAGGTGTAAAGCTGTCTACTGAACAGTGTCCCAAGACACAAGAAGAAGAGGAGGATGTGTCTAGTGTTCCATATGCAAGTGCAGTGGGTAGCCTGATGTATGCAATGGTTTGTACTAGATCAGACATTGCACATGCAGTGGGAGTATTGAGGAAGTTTATGTCAAACCCAGGGAAGGAGCATTAGACAATAGTGAAGTGGGTTTTCAGATATTTAAGTGGCACTAGTGATTATGGTTTGTGCTACCAGGGAAGACCAGGATTGGAAAGAATGTTGGACATTCATGGTTTTTTTGATGCAGACTGGGCTGGAGATCTGGACCAAAGAAGATCTACAAGTGGGTATGTGTTTAGCCTATTTGGAGGCAAAGTCAGTTGGATGAGTAAAAGACAGTCTGTAGTGGCTCTTTCAACTACAGAGGTAGAATACATGACAACCACTCATGCAAGCAAGGAAGAAATTTGGTTGCAGATATTGTGTTAAAGTATGGGGTTGGTACAACAAGCTATAAGGATATACTGTGATAGCCAAAGTGAAATTTTCTTGGCTAAGAACCCTGCTTATCATTCAAAGACAAATCACATTGATGTTCAATATCACTTTGTTATACATATGGTTGAAGCTAAAAGGTTGTTCTTGGTAAAGGTGGACACTTTGAAGAATGTTGTAGATGCATTGATGAAGTCTATGAGCACTTAGAAATTTTCTTGGTGTAGAGAAACAATGGGTATTGAAGAATTGGCCCAATGACTAAGCTCTCTTATGGCCACCTGCGGAAAGAAAACAACAAGTGGGAGAATTTTTGGTATGTGTTATATTCTTTCCACGACTAAAATTTTTTGGTCCTTAATTTCCAGTGGGCGGTCCTTGCCCATGGTTTTGTGCATGGTTTTGCACATGGTTTTGGGGTACGATGATTTTCGGCCCTAGGTACTTTTGTAGATCTGGTCAAGGGAACTATGGGTATGTTCTAATCTAGGGTTAATGTATTATGGTTTATGTATGCTTCAACATGTATATATATGTGCTGTAACAATAAAAGGAATATAATGAAAAATCAAGCTAGTCATCCCGATTTGGGATCCAGGGGAAAATATTTGTGTTTATCTGTTTTATGTTTTATGCTCTCGCTATTGTTTATTTTCTGTTATAAGATTCATGTGTATATAAAATCTGTTCAAGGTTAAAACCTACATTTGGTATCGGAGCTGTTTCGGCTTCAAGGGGACGCCTTTGCTGCTGAGAGTTTTTTTGCTCGGGCTTGAGGTAGACCCTGTTCAGTGGGAGATATGTGGGATCGATTCTTGCAGTGAAAGAAGATGGTGAGCAGCGGAAAGATAGAGATCGAGAAATTTAATGGTCAGAGTTTTTAGTTGTGGAAGCTCAATATGGAGGATCTGCTGGTGGATAAAGATTAGTGGATCACGGTAGATCCTGGTACTAAACCAATGGAAATGTCAAATGAAGACTGGAAGAAACTGGATTGGAAGGCTAAGAGAAAAATATGGTTGTGTGTCTCAGATTCAGTATTTTTGAATGTATCTAGTGAAGCTACGACGAATAATTTGTGGGAAAAACTTGGGACTTTGTACCAATCTAAGACTTTGGTGAATAATTTGTTCCTGCGAAAAACGTTGTATAACCTGAGGACGAAGGATGGAGACTCAGTGAAAGAGCATCTTAATGCCTTCAATACCGTGGTAAGTCAGCTGTCATCTGTAGATATTAAAATCTCAGATGAAGATAAGTGCATCAGTTTGTTATGTTCTCTACTAGACTCGTGGGATAGTCTGGTTATTGAAATAGGTAGCAATACAACTACCTTGAATTTTGATGACATTGTCTCAACCTTGTTGTTGGAGGAAATGAGACGAAGAAATATGGAGGGCCAAAATGGTGATACCTTATCTGTATGAGGAAGGTCCCAAAACAGAAACAAGAATAAGGTTTCGAGTGGGAGATCCAAATCTAGAGGGAGATCTAAATCTCCTGAAAAGTTTGTAAAGGTATGTTGGAAATGCGGAAAGGAAGGGCACTACAAAAGGGACTGTAGATCTAAAGCTCCTGAAAAAGGAAAGGGATCTGAGGATGCTCCTTCCGCGGAGGAAAAAACCACCTTGGATGAAGGTGGAGATGTGTATTTGGCTTCTTCTTCAAATACACATGTAGATCATGAGTCATGGTTGATTGACTCAGGTGCATCCTTTCACTTCACTCCCCATAGGGAGTGGTTCTGCAAGTATGAGAGATATGATGGTGGTGATGTCTTCCTAGGGGATGATAGGAAGGCTAGAATTTTTGGACGTGGAAAGGTCAAGCTGAAGCTGCAAGGTGGAAGGATTAGAACACTTCCTGGTGTTCTGCATATTTCTACATTGGCCAGAAATATGATTTCTGTAAGCAAGATGGATGATGCAGTTATAAAAACAGTGTTCAAGAAAGATGCCTGCAATATGGTTCAGTGAGCACTGGTATTAATGTGGAGAGTTTGGACTGGTACTATGTACAAGCTACAAGGTAGCACTATTATTGATGGGTGTAACAGTTCTGTGGTTCCTGAAAGTTGAGCGGAAAGCCTAGATGTCTCTAGAGAAAAGACTATGCTATGGCATTAAAGGCTTAGACAATTTGGAGAGAAGGGCCTTCAGATACTGCATAGAAATGGTATGGTAGAAGGTATGTATAATTTCTCTCTGGATTTCAATTTTTGTGAACATTGTGTATATGGGAAGCATAATCGGGTGAGTTTTCCTTCTGGTGCTAAGAGGGCGAACAAGATATTAGAGCTTCTGCACAGTGATGTGTTTGGACCTATGTCAGTTCCATCACTGGGAAAGTCTATGTACTATGTTTCATTCATATATGACTTCTCAAGGAATACATGGACATATTTCTTGAGGAAGAAATCTAAAGTCTTTGATAGATTTAAGGAATTTAAGGCTCTATTGGAAAACTAGACAGAGAAGAAGATAAAGGCGCTGAGGACAGATAATGGTGGGGAGTTCTACAAGAAGGAATTTGAAGTGTTCTGTACGAAGTGTGGTATAGCACGGTAGAAGACTAATAAATACACACCTCAGCAAAATAGAGTTGCAGAAAGAATGAACAGAACACTGAAGGAAAAGGCAAGAAGCATGCTCAGTGGTACCGGGTTAGGACAAGAATTCTGGGCAGAGGAAGTGGAGACTGCATGCTATCTGGTTAACAAATCACCTTCATCAGTGTTGGAGGATAAGAATCCATAGAGGTATGGACTGGTAAGAAACCCTCTCTTTCACATCTAAGGGTATTTGGATGTGATGCATATGTACATGTTCCAAAGAAAAAAAGGACCAAGTTGGATAATAAATCTGAAAGGTGCATCTTTATTGGGTATAAGGATGGTTTAGAAGGTTACAAGCTTTGGAAGCTAGAAACAAGGAAGGTTGTGTACAGTCGAGATGTGGTGTTTAGAGAGGTGAAATATGTTGTTAAACATGAATCCATACCAAATGAACCTAAGAAGATAGAGTTTTAGCTAACGGAGTATGAATCAGACTCTACAACAGAAGAATATTTAGAAGAGGAAGAGCCACAAACTCCAGCTATGAGAAGATCAGTTCTGGAAAGAAGGCGACCAGAAAGGTATAGTCCATCTTCTTTCTGTTTATGTTTTTCCTTAACTATAACTGATGATGATCCCAGAACTATCAGGGAGGTAGTAGACTCAGCGAATGGAAATCTCTAGAAAGAGGCCTTGGTTGATGAAATGGCATCCTTGCACAAAAATGAGGCATGGGATCTAGTGGAGTTGCCGGCTGGAAGGAAGCCCATAGGGAGAAAATGGGTGTTTAATAACAAGATGAATGTAGAAGGCAAGGTGGAGAAATACAAAGCTCGGTTGGTAGCAAAAGGTTATTCCCAGGTGCTGGGAATAGATTTTGGTGATATTTTTTCTCCTATTGCCAAAGTTACTTATATTATATTACTTTTATCTATTGCTGCTGCATTTGATTTTGGGATAGAACAGATGGATGTGAATACAAAATTTTTTCATGGGGATCTAGAAAAGGAGATCTGCATGAAGCAACATGAAGGCTTGATGGTGAAGGGTAAGAAAGAACTGGTATGTAGGTTGAAGAAGTCTCTGTATGGGTTAAAACAGTTACCAAGGATGTGGTATTAGAAATTTGATACCTATATATGGGGACTTGGCTTCACCAGAAGCAAGGAGGAGCACTGTGTTTATTTTAAATTAATTTTTGACTATGTTATTTATTTGTTCTTATATGTGGATGATATGTTGTTGATTAGAAGTGAAAAAAAAATTATCCAAGATTTGAAGACCCAACTGTTCTCCAAATTTGACATGAAGGATCTTGGTGCTGCAAACTATATTTTGGGCATGGAAATTAAGAGAGATTGAGCAAAGAGGAAGCTCTAGTTAAACCAAAGGAAGTATGTCAAGACTATATTGTAGATGTTCAATATGCAGGATAGTAAATCGGTGAATGTTCCTATTCCTGTAGGTGTAAAGTTGTTTGCTGAATAGTGTCCCAAGGCACAAGAAGAAGAGGAAGATATGTCCCATGTTCCATATGCAAGTGTAGTGGGTAGCTTGATGTATTCAATGGTTTGTACTAGACCAGACATTGCACATGCAGTGGGAGTATTGAGCAGGTTTTTTTCAAACCCAGGGAAGGAGCACTGGACAACAGTGAAGTGGGTTTTCAGATATTTACGTGGCACTAGTGATTATGGCTTGTGCTACCAGGGAAGACTAGGATTGGAAATAATGTTGGAAATTTGTGGTTTTATTGATGCAGACTGGGCTGCAGATCTGGACCAAAGAATATCTACAATTGGGTATGTGTTTAGCCTATTTGGAGGCGCAGTCAGTTAGATGAGTAAAAGACAGTCTGTAGTGGCTCTTTCAACTACAGAGGCAGAATACATGGCAGCCACTCATGCAAGCAAGGAAGTAGTTTGGTTGCAGAGATTGTGTTCAAGTATGGGGATGGTACAACAAGTTATAAGGATAGACTATGATAGCCAAAGTGCAATTTTCTTGGCTAAGAACCCTGCTTATCATTCAAAGACAAAGCACATTGATGTTCAATATCACTTTGTTAGAGATATTGTTGAGGCTAAAAGGGTGTTGCTAGTAAAGGTGGACACTTTGAAGAATGTTGCAGATGCATTGATGAAGTCTGTGAGCACTTAGAATTTCTCTTGGTGTAGAGAAACAATGGGTGTTGAAGAATTGGCCCAATGACTAAGCTCTCTTGTGGCCCCCTGCAAAAAGAAAACAACAAGTGGGATAATGTTGGGTATGTGTTATATTCTTTCCACGACTGAAATTTTTTGGTCCTTAATTTACAGTGGGCGGTCCGCGCCCATGGTTTTGTGCATGGCTTTTCACATGGTTTTGGGGTACGATGGTTTTCGTCCCCTGGTATTTTAGTAGATTCAGACAAGGGAACTACGGTTATGTTCTAATCCAGGGTTAATGGATTAGGGTTTATGTATGCTTCGGCATGTATATATATGTGTTGTAACACTAAAAGGAATATAATGAAAATTCAAGTTGGTTGTCCTGATTTGGGATCCAGGGGAAAATCTCTGTGTTTATTTCTTTTATGTTTTATGCTCTCTCTATTGTTTATTTTCTTTTATAAGATTCATGTGTAGATAATTTATGTTTAGGGTTAAAACCTGCATTTCGTATCAGAGCTGTTTCAGCTTCAAGGGGATGCCTTTGCTGCTGAGGGTTTTTTTTCTCAGGCCTAAGGTAAACCCTGTTCAGTGGGAGATATGTGGGATTGATTCTTGAGGTGAAAGAAGATGGTGAGTGGTGGAAAGATAAAGATCAAGAAATTTAATGGTCAAAATTTTAAGTTGTGGAAGCTCAAGATGGAGGATCTGTAGGTGGATAAAGATAAGTTGATCGTGGTAGATCCAGGTACTAAAAAAACAACAATATCAGATGAAGACTGGAAAAAACTCAATCAGAAGGCTAAGAGCACAATATGGTTGTGTGTCTTAGAATCAGTATTGTTGAATGTATATGGGGAAGCTACGTCAAAGAAATTGTGGGAAAAACTTGGGACTTTGTACCAATCTAAGTCTTTGGTGAATAATTTGTTCCTACGAAAAAGGTTGTATAACCTGAGGATGAAGGATGGAGACTCGGTGACAGAGCATCTTAATGCCTTCAATACTGTGGTAAGTCTGCTGTCATTTGTTGATATTAAAATCTTAGATGAAGATAAGTGCATCAGTTTGTTGTGTTTTCTACGAGACTCGTAGGATATTCTAGTTATTGCAATAGGTAGCAATACAACTACCTTGAATTTTGATGACATTGTCTCAGCCTTATTTTTAGAGGAAATGAGACAGAGAAATATGGAGGGCCAGAATGGAGATGCCTTATCTATACGAGGAAGGTCCCAAAATAGAAACAAGAATAAGGTTTCGAGTGGGAGATACAAATCTAGAGGGAGATCTAAATTTCCTAGAAAGTTTGTAAAGGTATGTTGGAAATGTGGAAAGGAAGGGCACTACAAAAGGGACTCCATATCTAAAGCTCCTGAAAAAGGAAAAGGATATGAGGATGCTCCTTCTTCAGAGGAAAAAACGACCTTGGATGAAGGTGGAGATGTGTATTTGGCTTCTTCTTCAAATACACATGTAGATCATGAGTCATGGTTGATTGACTCAGGTGCATCCTTTCACTTCACTCCCCATAGGGAGTGGCTCTACGAGTATGAGAAATATGATGGAGGTGATGTCTTCCTAGGGAATGATAGGAATTCCAGAATCTTTGGACATGGAAAGGTCAAGGTGAAGCTGCAAGGTGGAAGGATTAGAAGAATTCCTGGTGTTTTGCATATTCCTGCATTGGCCAGAAATCTGATTTCTGTAAGAAAGATGGATGATGCAGGTGTAAAAATAGTGTTCGAGAAAGATTCTTGCAAGATGGTTTGGGGAGCACTGGTATTAATGCAGGGAGTTCGGACTAGAACTCTTTACAAGCTACAAGGTAGCACTGTTATTGATGGGTGTAACAGTTCTATGGTTCCTGGAGAAACGACCATGCTATGGCATCAAAGGCTTGGACATATTGGAGAAAAGAGCCTTCAGATACTGCATAGAAATGGTATGGTATAAGGTATGTCTAATTTCTCTCTGGATTTCAATTTCTGTGAACATTGTGTATATGGGAAGCAGAATCGGGTGAGCTTTCCTTCTGGTGCTAAGAGGCCAAACAAGATATTAGAACTTGTGCACAGTGATGTGTTTGGACCTGTGTCAGTTCCATCATTGGGAAATTCTGTGTACTATGTTTCATAAATAGATGAATTCTGAAGGAATACATTGATATATTTCATGAGGAAGAAATCTGAAGTCTTAACAGATTTAAAGAATTTAAGGCTCTAGTGGAAAACCAGACAGAGAAGAAGATAAAGGCGCTAAGGACAAATAATGGTGGGGAGTTATGCGAGAAGGAATTTGAAGAGTTCTGTAAGAAGTGTGGTATAGCACGATAGAAGACTACTCCATACACACCTTAGAAAAATGCAGTTTCAGAAAGAATGAAAAGAACACTGATGGAAAAGGCAAGAAGCATCTCAGTGGTACCGGGTTAGGACAAGAATTCTAGGCAGAGGCAGTGGAGAATGGATGCTATCTGGTTAACAGATCACCTTCATCAGTGTTGGAGGATAAGACTCCACATGAGGTATGGACTGGTAAGAAACCCTCTCTTTCGCATCTAAAGGTATTTTGATGTGATGCATATGTACATGTTCCAAAGCAGAAAAGGACCAAGTTGGATAATAAATCTGAAAGGTGCATCTTTATTGGGCATAAGGATGGTTTAAAAAGTTAAAAGCTTTGGAACCCGGTTACAAGGAAGGTTGTGTACAGTCAAGATGTGGTGTTTAGAGAGGTGAAAGATGTTGTTAAACATGAATTCATAACAAAGAAACCTGAGAAGATAGAGTTTGAGCTAAAGGAGTATGAATCAAACTCTACAACAGAAGAAGATTCAGAAGAGGAGGAGCTACAAACTCTAGCTATGAGAAGATCAGTTCATGAAAGAAGGAAAGTAGAAAGGTATAGTCCATCTTCTCTCTGTTCAGGTATTGCCTTAACTATAACTGATGATAATCCCAGAACTGTCAGGGAGGCAGTAGATTCAGAGCATGGAAAAATCTGGAAAGAGGCCATGGTTGATGAAATGGCATCCATGCACAAAAATGAGGCATGGGATCTAGCGGAGTTGCCGGGTGGAAGGATGTGGATCGAGAGAAAATGGGTGTTTAAGAAGAAGATGAATGTAGAAGGAAAGGTGGAGAAATACAAAGCTCGGTTGGTAGCAAAATGTTATTCCTAGGTGCCGGGAATTGATTTCGGTGATATTTTTTCTCTTGTTGCCAAAGTTAATCCTATTATATTACTTTTATTTGTTGCTGCTACATTTGATTTTGAGATAGAACAAATGGATGTGAAGACAACATTTCTTCACGGGGATCTAGAAGAGGAGATCTACATGAAGCAACCTGAAGGATTTATGGTGAAGGGTAAGGAAAAACTGGTATGCGGGTTGAAGAAGTCTCTGTATGGGTTAAAACAGTCACCAAGGATGTGGTATTAGAAATTTGATACCTATATACGGGGACTTGGCTTCACCAGAAGCAAGGAGGATCAATGTGTTTATTTTAAATTAATTGGTGACCATGTTATTTATTTGGTCTTGTATGTGGATGATATGTTGGTGATTAGCAATGATGAAGAAATTATCTAAGATTTGAAGACCCAATTGTTCTCCAAATTCTACATGAAGGCTCTTGGTGCTGCAAACGATATTTTGGGCATGGAAATTAAGAGAGATTGGGCAAAGAGGAAGCTCTGGTTAAACAAGAGGAAGTATGTCAAGGCTATATTGTAGAGGTTCAATATGCAGGATAGTAAATTGGTGAATGTTCCTATTCCTGTAGGTGTAAAAATGTCTGCTGAATAGTGTCCCAAGACACAAGAAGAAGAGGAGGATATGTCCCATCTTCCATATGCAAGTGCAGTGGGTAGCCTGATGTATGCAATGGTCTGTACTAGACCAGCCATTGCACATTCAATGGGAGTGTTGAGCAGGTTTATGTCAAACACAGGGAAGTAGCATTGGGCAATATTGAAGCGGGTTTTCAGATATTTACGTGGCACTATTGATCATGGCTTGCGCTACCAGGGAAGACCAGGATTGGAAAGAATGGTGGACATTCATGGTTTTGTTGATGCAGGCTGGCCTGGAGATCTGGACCAAAGAATATCTACAAGTGGGTATGTGTTTAGCCTATTTGGAGGCGCAGTTAGTTGGATGAGTAAAAGACAGTCTATAGTGGCTCTTTCAACTACAGAGGTAGAATACATGGAACCCACTCATGCAAGCAAGGAAGCAATTTGGTTGCAGAGATTGTGTTCAGGTATGGGGTTGGTATAGCAAGCTATAAGGATATACTGTGATAGCCAAAGTGCAATTTTATTGGCTAAGAACCCTGCTTATCTTTCAAAGGAAAAGCACATTGATGTTCAATATTACTTTGTTAGAGATATGGTTGAGGCTAAAAGGGTGTTTCTAGTAAAGGTGGACACTTTGAAGAATGTTGCAAATGCATTGATGAAGTATGTGAGCACTTAGAAGTTCTCTTGGTGTAGAGAAACAATGGGTATTGAAGAATTGGCCCAATGACTAAGCTCTCCTATGGCCCCGCACGGAAAGAAAACAAAAAGTGGGAGAATTTTGGGTATGTGTTATATTCTTTCCATGACTAAAATTTTTTGGTCCTTAATTTCCGATGGGCGGTTCCTGCCCATGGTTTTGGGGTACGATGGTTTTCAGCCCCTGGTATTTTTGTAGATCCATTCAAGGGAACTACGGTTATGTTCTAATCCAGGGTTAATGGATTAGGGTTTATGTATGCTTCAAAATGTATATATATGTGTTGTAACACTAAAAGGAATATAATGAAAAATCAAGTTGTTCGTCTCGATTTGGGATCCAAGGGAAAATCTATGTGTTTATCTGTTTTATGTTTTATGCTCTCGCTATTGTTTATTTTATGTTATAATATTCATGTGTAGATAATTTGTGTTCAGGGTTAAAACCTACATTTGGTATTGGAGCTGTTTCGACTTCAAGGGGACGCCTTTGCTGCTGAGGGTATTTTTACTCTGGCCTGAGATAGACCCTTTTCAGTGGGAGGTCTTTGGGATCGATTCTTGTAGTGAAAGAAGATGGTGAGGGGAGGAAAGATAGAGATCGAAAAATTTAATGGTCAGAGTTTTGAGTTGTGGAAGCTCAAGATGGACGATTTGCTGGTGGATAAAGATCAGTGGATCACGGTAGATCCAGGTACTAAACCAATGACAATGTCATATGAATACTGGAAGAAACTGGATCAGAAGGATAAGAGCACAATACGGTTGTGTGTCTCATATTCAGTATTTTTGAATGGATCTGGGGAAGCTACGGTGAAGAATTTGTTGGAAAAACTTGGGACTTTGTACCAATCTAAGTCTCTGGTGAATAAGTTGTTCATGTGAAAAAAGCTGTATAACCTAACGATGAAGGATGGAGACACGGTGACAGATCATATTAATGCCTTCAATAATGTGGTAATTTAGCTATCATCTGTTGATATTAAAATCTCATATGAAGATAAGTGCATCAGTTTGTTGTGTTCTCTACCAAACTCATGAGATATTCTGGTTATTGCAATAGGTAGCAATAAAACTACCTTGAATTTTGATGACATTGTCTCATCCTTGTTGTCAGAGGAAATGAGACGGAGAAATATGGAGGGCCATAATGGAGATGCCTTATCTGTACGAGGAAGGTCCCAAAATAGAAATAAGAAGAAGGTTTTGAGTGGGAGATCCAAATCTAGAGGGAGATCTAAATCTACAGGAAATTTTGTAAAGGCATGTTGGAAATGCGGAAAGGAAGGGCACTACAAAAGGGACTGCAGATCTAAAGCTCCTGAAAAAGGAAAGGGATCTGAGGATGCTCCTTCCGTAGAGGAAAAAACCACCTCAGATGAAGGTGGAGATGTGTATTTGGCTTCTTCTTCAAATACACATGTAGATCATGAGTCATGGTTGATTGACTCAGGTGCATCCTTTCACTTCACTCCCCATAGGGAGTGGTTCTGCAAGTATGAGAAATATGATGGTATTGATGTCTTCCTAGGGGATGATAGGAAGGCCAGAATCATCGGATGTGGAAAGGTCAAGCTGAAGCTGCAAGGTGGAAGGATTAGAACACTTCCTGGTGTTCTACATATTCCTACATTGGATAGAAATCTTATTTCTGTAAGCAAGATGGATGATGTAGGTGTAAAAATAATGTTCGAGAAAGATGCCTGCAAGATGGTTTAGGGAGCACTGGTATTAATGCAGGGAGTTCAAAATGGAACTCTGTAAAAGCTACAAGGTAGCACTGTTATTGATGGGTGTAACAGTTATGTGGTTCCTAAAAGTGGAATGGAAATCCTAGCTGTCTCTGGAGAAAACACCATGCGATGGCATCAAAGGCTTGGACATATTGGAGAGACGAGCCTTCGGATATTGCATAGAAATGGTATGGTCAAAGGTATGTCTAATTTCTCTCTCAATTTCGATTTTTGTGAACATTGTGTATATGGGAAGCAAAATCGGGTGAGTTTTCCTTCTGGTGCTAAGAGGGAAAACATGATATTAGAACTTGTGCACAATGATGTGTTTGGACCTCTGTCAGTTCCATCGCTGGGAAAGTCTATGTACTATTTTTCATTCATAAATGAATTCTCAAGGAATACATGGATATATTTCTTGAGGAATAAATCTGAAGTCTTAGACAGATTTAAAAAATTTAAGGCTCTGGTGGAAAACCAGACAGAGAAGAAGATAAAGGTGCTGAGGACAGATAATGGTGGGCATTTCTGCAAGAACAAATTTGAAGAGTTCTATAAGAAGTGTGGTATAGCACGATAGAATAATACTTCATACACACCTCAAAAAAATAGAGTTGCAGAAAGAATGAAAATAACACTGATGGAAAAGGCAAGAAGCATGCTCAGTGGTACCGGGTTAGGACAAGAATTCTGGGTAGAGGTAGTGGAGATTTCATGCTATTTGGTTAACAGATCACCTTCATCAGTGTTGGAGGATAAGACTCCACATGAGGTATGGACTGGTAAGAAACCCTCTCTTTCACATCTAAGGGTATTTGGATGTGATGCATATGTACATGTTCAAAAGCAAAAAAGGACCAAGTTGGATAATAAATCTGAAAGGTGCATCTTTATTGGGTATAAGGATGGTTTGAAAGGTTACAAGCTTTGGAACCCGAAAACAAGGAAGGTTGTGTACAGTCGAGATGTGGTGTTTAGAGAGGTGAAAGATGTTGTTAAACATGAAGTCATATCAAAGGAACCTGAGAAAATAGAGTTTGAGCTAAAGGAGTATGAATCAGACTCTACAACAGAAGAAGATTCAAAAGAGGAAGAGCCACAAACTCCAGCTATAAGAAGATCAGTTTGGGAAAGAAGGAAACCAGAAAGGTATAGTCCATCTACTTTCTGTTCAGGTTTTTCCTTAACTATAACTGATGATGATCCCAGAACTGTCAGGGAGGTAGTATATTCAGAGGATGGAAAACTCTGGAAGGAGGCCATGGTTGATGAAATGGCATCCTTGCAAAAAAATGAGGCATGGGATCTGGTGGAGTTGCTGGCTGGAAGGAAGCCCATCGGGAGAAAATGGGTGTTTAAGAAGAAGATGAATGTGAAAGGCAAGGTGGAGAAATACAAAGCTTGGTTGGTAGCAAAAGGTTATTCCCAGGTGCCGAGAATTGATTTTGGTGATAATATTTCTCCTGTTTCCAAAGTTACTTCTATTATATTACTTTTATCTGTTGTTGTTGCATTTAATTTTGAGATAGAACAGATGGATGTGAAGACAACATTTCTTCATGGGGATCTAGAAGAGGATATCTAGATGAAGCAACCTGAAGGTTTTATGGTGAAGGGTAAGAAAGAACTGCTATGCTAGTTGAAGAAGTCTTTGTATGGGTTAAAATAGTCACCAACGATGTGGTATCAGAAATTTGATACCTATATACGAGGACTTGGCTTCACCAGAAGCAAGGAGGATCACTGTGTTTATTTTAAATTAATTGGTGACCATGTTATTTATTTGGTCTTATATGTGGATGATATGCTGTTGATTGGAAATGACAAAGAAATTATCTAGTTGAAAGACAATTTGTTCTCCAAATTCGACATGAAGGATCTTGGTGCTGCAAACTATATTTTGGGCATGGAAATTAAGAGAGATCGGACAAAGAGGAAGCTCTGGTTAAACCAGAGGAACTATGTCGAGAATATATTGTAGAGGTTCAATATGAATGATAGTAAACCGGTGTGTGTTCTTATTCCTGTAGGTGTAAAGCTGTCTGTTGAACAGTGTTCCAAGACACAAGAAGAAGAGGAGGATATGCCCCGTGTTCCATATGAAAGTGCAGTGGGTAGCCTGATGTATGCAATGGTCTGTACTAGACCATACATTTCACATGCAGTGGGAGTATTGAGCAGGTTTACTTCAAACCCAGGGAAGGAGAATTGGACAACAATGAAGTTGGTTTCCAGATATTTACGTGGCACTAGTGATTATGGCTTACGCTACTAGGGAAGACCAGGATTGGAAAGAATATTTGACATTCATGGTTTTGTTGATGCAGACTGAGCTGGAGATCCAGACCAAAGAATATCTACAAGTGGGTATGCGTTTAGCTTATTTGGAGGCACAGTCAGTTGGATGAGTAAAAGATAGTCTGTAGTGGCTCTTTCAACTACAGAGGCAGAATACATGGTAGCCACTCATACAAGAAAGGAAGCAGTTTCATTGGAGATATTCTATTCAAGTATGGGGTTGGTACAACAAGATATAATGATAGACTGTCATAGCCAAAGTGCAATTTTCTTGGCTAAGAACCCTGCTTATCATTCAAATACAAAGCACATTGATTTTCAATATCACTTTGTTAGAGATATGGTTGAGGCTAAAAGGGTGTTGCTGGTAAAGGTGGACACTTTGAATAATGTTGCAGATACGTTGACAAAGTCTGTGAGCACTCAGAAGTTATCTTGGTGTAGAGAAACAATGGGTTTTGAAGAATTGGCCCAATGACTAAGCTCTCTTGTAGCCCCCTGTGGAAAGAAAACAACAAGTGGAAAAATGTTGGTTATGTGTTATATTCTTTCCACAACTAAATTTTTTTGGCCGTTATTTTCTGGTGGGCAGTCCACACCCATGGTTTTATGCATGGTTTTGCACATTGTTTTGGGGTACGATGGTTTTCAGCCCCTGGTAATTTTGTAGATCCGGTCAAGGGAACTACGATTATGTTCTAATCTAAGGCTAATGGATTAGGTTTTATGTATGCTTCGGCATGTATACATATGTGTTGTAACATTAAAAGGAATATGATGAAAAATCAAGCTGGTCGTCCTCATTTGGATCAAGGGGAAAATATCTGTGTTTATCTGTTTTATGTTTTATTCTCTCGCTATTGTTTATTTTCTGTTATAAGATTCGTGTGTAGATAATTTCTGTTCAGGGTTAAAACCTACACACATTAGCAATGGATAATTAACATGCACTCACAAAAAATACATCCAACAAAAACATCATCAACCTTCACATAGAAACAAAACTATGAACATGAACAACACCATGCATACAAAGAAAAAATATAGAACACAAGCATAAAGAACCCATATGAAATTGACATTTATGCATGATCAAAACACTGCCTATCCACTCCAAGGGGTGAACCCTTCTTTGATACCACTCTATAACACCCTCCTCCCACATTTAACCAAGCTACTTGGTCCACTGGGGTAAACATGTGACGAGAGCCTATTATGATGTTATTCATGTATAGTTAAGGAAGTGGAATCGATGAAAATAAACCAAATTTACCTTCCAAACATGCCACATAACCTCTAGGAGACAACCGACCCTTCTAAGTGACCAACCCCTAAGAAAACTTAACATTTAACTAATATGGACCCTCATTCACTCCCTTGACAAGCCAAGCATGCGACTACATGTAGCCTCCAGTCTCTCCCATAACAAGGAAAGCCAACGACTGTGGAATTTTATAGATAATTGTGACAATGACCCCAGATTCCATGCCACATTTTTAGGGCTAGGACCCAGGCCACTTCCCAAAAATTCATGAAAAATTCAAGAATGATAAATAACATTGAAAAAAAGGTGTTAATGCTAATATTGATATAATTAATTTATTTTATCCCTACTAACCATGACAAAAAATTCATTAAATATGTCATAAATATGTAATCTATAGGACTTAACAACAGACCTAAGCATAGGGTCTCATACTTATCTGAGATTTGTAAAAAAAATCATTTCCTTATCAAAATATCTGAATTATCATCTATTATGACATATATACATTGTACATTCATTTTAGAATCAAAACATGATGAGAGACATACACCAAGTTTGTCATGAAAAATACTCATAAACACGATATAACCAATAGAAATAAGGAGACAACAACCATAAAATCCACATATAAGCCAATACATTTATACATAAAATAACAAGGATAAGAAACTCTTATTTATGAATGCATAAGCAAACCAGGTTTAGGACTTCCACATACGACCATACCATAGATTGGCTAAACCAAATATTTCTTTCAGCTAATCACCCCATGCCATATTCCAATCATGAATGTGGGACTTATAACCAAAAGTAAACCAGGGCTTCCCGAGGCTAAACCACCTCACCCTCATTAATAGAAACAGACCTTACCGCAATCCCCACTAGATCACTGACCCTAAACAAGCATGGATGCCTCCAGATCTCTCCACCTAAACTGTGAGAAATTTATCCATCTCAACCTCTTGGATTTACTGTGTATCCTACCATTACCTGTCAAGGTTTCCTAGGCCCAATAATGGGTACACACCTCTAGTATTTACCGTATATCTCACCATTAACTGGTCAAGGATTCCTAGTCCCGTTGAGGCACACAATATCCAACTTTACCGGAACCCACAGTCTGGTTCAAGGGTTACTAGGCTAGGGCTTATCGAAATCTAGAGTTTGGTTGAGGGATCAATAGTCCATGTGATCTTTATTTCAGAGACCACCTTACTCGATTTAAAATCCATTTGGAAATCCATCTCAACCAAAACTTGAGAACCCCATCACACAATAACTATCCGAAAATGGAAAGGCAATGCTAAAAACCACTATCACTCCTACAAAATCCCATGCCAATGAAAATAGGAGAACCAAATACACACATTCATGTACCATGCATTACAAATATAGTAAGGAAATCATATGTGAAAATCAATACTTGAAGTAATCTAGTTATAACTGCTTGATCTCATTCTTCCTTGCTTGATCTTTTATTTCATTTTCCTTGTTTTTCCTTCCTTTTTCTTCTTCATCCAATGCTAGAGTTATCCAAGAAAACTCCAAGTGTCCATGTGTGATTGAGAGAGAGAGAGAATAGAAAGAGAGCTCCAAAAATGAACTGACTAAAGGTATCAACTGATCCTCAGAAGCCTTTTTATTAATGAGGCCTCTAATTTCTTCATTGTTCCATTATTTTCCTTCATTTTCATCCTCAAATACCACTTATGACCTTTCACCTTAATTTTCTCCTAATTTCCATTATTTTTCATAAATAAAATGCCAATTATTTCCACTTTACCTTTCCAAATCCTTTGTCATTTCCACTTCCGATTCCTTAGCCATAATAAACTAAATGAACACCCACACTAGGATGTTGTTTACCAACATTCAACTTGGAATAAGTGTCCCATGACCATGATTATTATTTTGTGTTTATTAACTTTATTTACATAAATTTTTGACCAGGAATGTTACAAATGTATTCTTCAAGTATCTGCTTTACTTTTCTAAACTCTTTTATATGGTCATATACTTAAAAGTCCACTCTATTGCTATCAATTCTACTCTACAAATATTCACTCTTGTTACATGTTCAATTATTTAAATATCTTTAGTTACTCTTTAATGTATCATATTTAATTTGACACTTCAACTTGAATATTATGAATAGAAAATACCGTTAAATTAAATAGATAGAAATGGTAATCTTTCAAATTGTTATAACATGCACCACCTTCAATCCAACCTTTATAAATATAGTGCTTATATTTCTAAGCTCTTTTAGCACCTATAGTATTCAATTATCCTATTAATACAACCTGCAATGAATACTCATACTCCACATATAGCTTGGTACTATGCCCAAGAACTTATAACACTAACAAAACACTTTTATGATATATAGAAGCTCCCTTCAATCCAACCTTATCAATGTCTAGTGTTTCTAATAGCACAACATACAACCAAGTAATTATAATCTTTTGGAACCTAATAGCTCCCATAAATTCAAATTTTAGTTCTTATAAGCCTTATCACTACTATATATTCTCATATAACATACCCACATGCTAAATTATATGAATATATTAGAGAAAACCTAAAATCCTTTAATAACACTAAAAGAACTCAGAAAACCAAGACATTTTAATTACTGATGACATTACCAATTCAACTACAAGAAAATTATCTATAGTTAATGAGCTCAGGACCTGAGATATCTAAATATCAGAATATTTGATGTTTTATAAACCACTAAATCATTGGGTTTGTTGATGTGTTGAGAGATACGAGGCCTAAATTTTGTTCTTTAGCAATTTTGTGAGTAGGGCTATGACTAAGGGACAATATACCGGAATACTAGAGATTCCATGAACCTTCACGTTTTGTTAACACAACAATAAGGCGATATGTTGAGGGTGCTTAACCATTAATTACTAAGCGTTAAGAGCCTTAATGAGTAGGGATATGACCAGGAGCTACCAGGGCTTAGAATATGATAAAGTCCAAAAGTATTTCTTTTTAGTTAAAACATTGATATGATGATATGCTGAGGGAACTTATCCCTTGGTTGTCATACTTAAGAACTCATACAATTAGTGGTTGTGAGTGGTAAGCCAATATCCTTAAATATTAATAATTTCATAGGAGAGACACCTTTCGATAAAACAATTATATTATTTATATGTTGAAGGATTTTAGTGCTTGCGTGCTAAAACTTAAGTGTCTTGTGACCAATGGCTATGACTATGATTCTATATATCACAATATTGGTGATTTTGTAGACATGTTCATTTGATAAAAAAATTGATATTTTGAGTGTCTAGTAGTCATAACATCTATTTCAAGCAATTCTTCTATCCATTAACTGATGGTGGGTGGTTTGAAATAAATTTATTTGCAAGGTGTTATCATGTTATGATAAAACTTTAGGTTTCTAAACTTTTTTTACATACTACTTCTTTTCCTCCTCAAAATGCCTATTTGACCCTCTATTAATGAACCTCGCTCCTCTACTCCTTTCCTCTGGTATGGACCTATCTTGAAAGAGTGCAAACCTTATCTTCTCGTCTCTACACTTCACACTTTATACATCCTCCTTAGACTTCATACTACTATGTTCTTTGCTCCTTTTCTCCTCTAATCACCTTTTTGTGCTTGTTTTTTATCACTTAACTCACAAAACATATGATCAAAACATAACAAACTATCTCTTATACACTCTATATGTAGCTCTAACCCATCCTAGAAATTTGTAGTGTTGTTTCACCTTTTTGTCAATCTTGGCTCCTAGATTTAGTTGTTTATTTAAGGAGTATACTTGAGTAATGATCCTCATAACTTGTGCCAACCATGAATTGGGCCCTATATTCATTTATTTTGGGTCCATTGTACCTTGGATCGCCCTTAGATTTGGGTCTCCTCCTAAAAGTAACATGTATATATAAGGGTCTCATGTACCCATGTTGGTATCCCCCTACTTTTGGCATCAATGGAAATGCATTATTACACAATCTCTCCCTTTCTCATTAATGGAAAACCTCAAATGGATTTAACTAAGAGTTGAGGAAATCCACGAAGGAAATTCCCTTGTATGTATACCCCAAATATTTATTGAAACTTATTCATTTGTCTAAAATTTCACCCCATTTGACATAAATGGAAAAGGGATTCTCCCCCTAAATTGAGCGACTTCTCTTTTTCTGCAATCCTCTCCTTTCTCATAAATCAAGAGAAATAAACCATGCCACTTGAATATATGTTTCCTTTCACTTATGAGATGGGATAGGTGTCAATCCCAACTTATACCTTAGATATTAAAATGTATATATGGGAAGTAATTTGGTAAATATATCTACAATATTCTCATTAGTAGCAATTTATTCTAGCTTATGATTATGATCACCTACCTACTCTTTAAGGAAAAGATATTTGATAGGGATTTTTTTTATATTTAAATGCATAATAGGGTTCTTTGAGATATTTATTTCACTCATATTATCATATATAATTGTTTTAGGATCCTCATAATATATCATGATATATTTTAGATACTGCTTCATCTACATGACTTAAGTGCAATATGTTGTTTCTGCAATATATTTTACTTTAGTTGTGGAAATATATATTGAGTTCTGATTATTTCTCAACCATGATACTAGATAATTTCCCAAGAATAATGCTTCACCATCATTGTTTTTCTTGTCATCAACACTTCTTTTCCAATATGAAACATTATATGATATTAGGTGAAATCCTTACTTCTTAAGTACCATAATCTAGAATCGATAGTCCCCTTCAAATACATGAATTTTATTTTTACTCCATGGACATGGGAATCATTTGATGCAAATTGAAACCTTGCAACCAATCCTACTGCTTACATATATGTAATATTCCAAATGGGGAATATATAGCTCCATCGGGAATATCTTAAGATATTCCAATTCCTTTTTCAGTGAGCTATCACAAGTCCATTTCAGAGATTGAATGTTGGGGAATTTACAGGATATGAATCCTTCCAAAGAAGAAATAAATAATGAGGCTAGCTGGCCCTTCACAGACTCTGTCTATGGATATGAAATATACCACCTCGGGAATTTCTGCTACAGGGTCCTTGAGGACGCTGTATAAGAAAGCTGTTGCAAAAATAAGACAAACCACTACTGGGATGCCTTAGAATACTCATCATAAAACTCCTATCCAGAATATGAGCTCAAAGAAATGCATCTATATGGGTTATTCAGATCTCTCCAATCTAGGTGTCTAAAGCAATGCTCAATGAGAGAGTTTACAACAACATAAGAACATGAACACTGAACTCTGAAAATATAAACATACCATAAGAGGGAAATGTATTCAGCCATAATTATATGATTATATCAGCAGAAATATACAATAAATAGTTGAGGGAAAAGCCACTCAATCTTAAGAGAAAACCTCCAATGAATAAACAATGAAATACATGAGTTGTTGCAGCTCCAAAAAATGCCGAAGTAGCTGCATCTACGCAGTATATATGAAGGCATAGCTGCAAAACATAAATTAAATCCATATGTGTCTGAATTAATACAATAAATAATCCCAGAACAAGAAATGGGCTGAAATACAAGATTTCTACCCAATCTATGAAGATTGCTAGAAATGCCAGAGAAACCCAAAATGTGACAACTGATTTTTTACTGCAACTGAACCAAAACAAGAATGAGGCTGTGGATGATCTAAAATGTAGATTCCATCCTCTAATAATTTCTCTAATACAAAGTGCTGATCACTTTGTCTCAGAAACATCCTCCTCTGAAGCTCAAGAAACCCCTCTCTCACTGCCTCCTCCAAAATAATGCAGTTTCCTCCATGGAATGCGCAGTGGGAGATGATGAAAGTGTGGCCTCATGCAACCGATCTGAAATCAAGCCCAGGAATCCTCCTTTCAGCTCCTCCAATGAGTGGATCACTCCTCCACTGAAGAAAACAAGACGAGAGAGACTCCATGAGTTCCTCTCTAGCTGCACCCAGCTACATAACGTCCTCTCTGCTGCAGAAATAACACTATAGAAAATGAATGAAGCTGTGGCCAATGCTGGATTGAGGAAATGTATCTCACCTCTCATCCTTCCTTGAGGAAGAGGTAGGGATTCCTGATCGGGAACACCCTAGTGCCCGAGGGCACCATCACCCTGCTAAATAGCCCGAGGATGCAAGCCTTGCAGACCCAAGTCTGAAACTCTAAACCATAACATATCCCCAAATTGGCTGATATCTCCTCCTTATAAACAAAAGGAAATATTCTCCACCAAGGTCCCACCAATTAGGGTTTCCACCCTTATGTGAATCTCTTCCCTCCAAAACTGTGTAGCTTCTCTAGGAAGCCTCTTCCTCCTTGGGCAACACTGTTGAATTTAGTCAAAGATGAATAATCAAGTGAGATGGGTTCCATTTACACCCTTGGTGTTTAATTTAGCTGCTTTATTCACCTCCCTTTCACATTAGGAGTGTTATTTCTTCATCAAAAAGAGGCTAAGGTGTCTCCTTGCCCATTTTATTAAACAAAATTAAAATGTGCAACTATAATATTCCATTTTAGCTTGAGTCTAAAACTAGGAATATTATAGTCCTCCCCTCCCACATGTTGCTTGCCCTCAAGAAACTACATAGAAAGAACAAAATTTTCTCCCCCTTCTTCGCTTGTGGCCTCCTCATCAATGGTCCGACCACTGCTCAAATATGCTGTAATGAATCTGTCCTCCAACTCTCTCTCCCAAGTATGCAAGCTGTCAATAATGCTCCTCATGGAAAGATAGAAGGTGTAGTGGAAATCCTTCTTGCTGTGCTAAGGCCTCCTTAAGGTAGGAGTGATGATATGCATGGGAAAATTTTTCTCCCAATGATGATCCTCTCATCCATGCAATCACCAATTACAAATCTCAACCCCTGATTTCTGCAGTGTGTTGGGGTTGAATGGAGAGTGTGCTTGTGGTTCTCATGATGGACCTCTGCCCATTTGCTGAACATATGGGGCTGACTTTGTATTTGGGCTAGAAAATTATGGCCTCCAAGAATGGCCCAAGCTACCCCATCAATAAATATAGCCATGAAATGCCTCTGCAAATTCTCCAAGTGGTTCCTCCCACAAGAAGTGACAAGTAGCAATGTGACAATCATGGTTTTCCCATGGTATCTCCCGCAAGATAAAACATATACAATGGGGAGAATCATGCTCCCAATGGGCTGTACATACAATAGTCTCCAAATTATTCTCCTCATGAGTGTACAAACATATGAAATACAATGGAGCAACATGCAATAAAAACAAGTTGTCATAGGACAACTGGAGAGTGGTTCATAGTTCCACTCATGGAACTGCGCAGTGCCTTCTTGTCCTGCTTTAAAATAAACATTAAAAAGTGCAGAACTAGCCACTTTTTTTCTACCACAATATCTCCTCATAAGATGAAAACATGAAATCACAATTTGGTGCCAATGGTGTACACCAAGAAGCATGTGGCTTCCCCCACAACCATCACAAGAATAGCGAAAATCAAGGCTACAAGTAGCTGTAAGTACATCCTCATGAAAAATGCAAGAAGTAACAAGCCGTATTGATACATCATGCTCCTCAATCAATGAAAAGAAATACAATACAAAATATGACATTATACCTTCTCCATCATGCACTAGAGCTCTTGAGCTGAAATGGCTCAACATGAATGCTCTCCCTCTCCTGCAATGAGCAAGGGAATGGTTGTGCCAACCTCTCCAAAAGCAACTGGGCTATGCATCTATCCATATTTTGATGTAGATCATGATGAATTCCCTCCCAAGTGAACTCCTCTAGGAAGGAAAAGTATGCATCCAAGTGCATAGCTAGGAAGTCCTCAAATGCTGCATGCAAATAATTTCTCCTTGAGACTAGAAACTCTAGCCAAGAAGAGTCTGCCATGATGATAGATGATCATATCATCCTCTAAGTATCTCCCATCTCCATTAAGGCCATCCAAAAGTCATGCATGCACCAAGATCTAGGGGAATACTCAACCAAAGCTGAGCCCTCCATCTGGGATCAATCCTCCACATAGACAATGCTGGTATTTTGCAATAGGGTGCTCCGTCATGCTGCTGCCTTCTAACTTGACATCCCCTCATGCCAAAGTCATCCTCCAAGTTTCTTCCATGCCATCATGCAACTGCTCATGCTTAAATAGAAATAAGGACCTTTGAAAATGAGCCTCCCATGAGAGACTATCACCTCCAAAGAATCTCCCGATCCCGGGAAATGTAAGCATGAGTGGCCTCCATATACTCCAATGCATGAAAGAGCCCTTCCTCAAAGGAAGTATCCTCTCTCTCACCAAATCCATGGAACAGTCATCATGCATCGTGAATATGTTATCCTCCACCTCTGCAGCAACTCTATCTCCACAGTCAAACTAATGAGAATGGGTGGTACTGAGAATGAGAGAGCGTATCCCTCCTCTTTGTGCTTATTCCCAAACTCTCTGTCCTGTAATGGACTCCTCTAATGTCTCCACCCATCCAGAATCTAATGAGTGGTGAACCAAATAGCATGATGCCTCTCATCATCTCTAGATCAAGTGGCCTCCCAAGTGGAAAGCCGCAAAAAGTGAGACATAAAGATAGGAAGTGGACTGTGTATATGAGAGGAATGAAAGGTCCTATCCCTCTACTGTGCAGTGTAGTCCTTCTCCTATATGAAGAGAATCTCTGAAATAGATAAGGGTGAATGTCCATAATCCCTTCATGTTGATCCTTCTGCTCTTCTTCTTCTTCTTCCAATGGTGTAGCGCTGTAGGTTTTTCTATGCACCTCCTCTCTACCAACATGTGAGTGTGTCTTCTCCTCAATGAGAGGCCTTGGCCTTCCTTAGAGAAAAATATCTCCAAACCCTCACAAATGGAAGAGTGCCCTTCCTACAATGGGGTCTTGCCTCTAGCAAGTCATTCTCCTGATTTCTCTCCCTCTAGAAAAATGGAATGATCTTTGTTTCATGGTTCCCCGCTGACAGAAAACCACATTAATTTATGTAGTGGGAAGGGTTTTCTGCCTTCAACGAATTTCAAGGTTCTTTGGGCAACAAAGTATGGTAGGGTTCTTGATTTTTGTGAGTTCTTTTAGTCTGGTTATGATCTTGCTCTACCAACAGAGCCTCTACACAAAACAACTACCCTCCTAATTCACACATCGAACTCAAACGCCTTATACAAAGGGTTAATATCCTCAGTAGGAATGAGAGCCACCTCAACGCACTCTCGGCCTTCTACAGGGTTTTTTTTCATCAACATAACACATTTGGGTAACTCAATGAGAGCCTGTGCTCAACATAGATAGAAAGGCTACAGGATATTAACACAACATTTTTTTTTTTTTACAATTATACACGAAGTTCAAAGTTTGACAAAGTAATTCATTGGAGAATGTCAATCACACATACACAGTTAGTTAGTAGGGTGCAAATCTTATTCAACAAAGAATACAATTTCACAATTTGACCCTTTGCTACCAAATATCTCTTTTCACCATATTAGGGTTACAAATTATATTGCATAATATGACTCCTCGGTCCCTCTCCGAGAGGACCATTTTTTTATTCTAACCATCAAAGGCCTAATTATGTAATATTTGAAAAATAAAAACTGAACAGGTGGACACAGACCAACCGATTCGACTCCTACAATTATTTAATTAATCCTACCAACTGAAATCAACATATTGGCACAGAGAAACTATCCAACTTCTTTGGTTATTAACTAATCTATCTTCCCTAAGCATAACAGACAACCAAGGTGTTGACACCTTGTTGGTACATCTCAGGAAATCTAGAACTCTTTTAGCCACAACATGTGGAAAATCCTCCTACATTGTTGGCTAGTGTCTAATGCCCCTGCATTAGACTCCTGTGGGAAATTTTATTCATGGAATCCTGTCCATGATCTCTTTCACCGAACTGCCTATCTTCTGCAGCATTACTTCAGTCATCCAAGTGGCATCTTCATCTGGCTGGTCCTTCCACTTGATTAAGTACTAGATGTACTCTTGCCCTCTAGTCTTCTTGAACACTCTCCTGTACAATATCTTCTCTGGCTACAATGGCTGTGTTGGAGGTAGCTGCTTTTCCCATTCAATCTACTCTTTGTCTGCTGGTCCTTCTTCTGCACCATCATATTCATATTTGTACAGATCTGTAACATTAAAAATGGGAGATATTCCAACATCAGGAGGCAATTTAATCTCATCGGCATTAGTAGAAAACTTTCTAAGTATCTTGCATGGGCCAATATTTTTAAACCTCACTTTGTTGTACTACTTCTTTGGGAATCTTTCCTTTCTCAAGTGTGCCAAAACCAAATATCCAACTTCAAAATGGACTTATCTTCTGCTCAAGTCTACTCTGCCTTTGTATTTGATGCTGCTGCCTTGTAGCTGTTTTTTCACTTGTTCATGTATGGCTTGGATCTCTGAAGCAAATTCCTCACCATTAGCACTCCTCAGCTCTGCCTTTCCCAAATTTCTTAACTCTGATATTCCTCTGGGGTGCATTCCATAAACAATATGGAATGGGATTTTCCCTGTGCTTCTGTTTGGTGAATCATTATATGCATATTATTCCTAAGGAAAAATATGATCCCACTGCTTGGGGTGCTCTCCTACAAGAATTCTCAATAAATTTCCCAAACTTCTATCTACTACCTCAGTTTGTCCATCAGTCTGAGGATGATAAGCTGAGCTGAAAATCATTTTGGTACCAAGTTTCTTCCACAGTGTCCTCCAAAAATGGCCCATAAATCTTTTATCTCTATCTGAAATAATACTCTTGGGCAACCCATGCAATCTAACAACTTCTTTGAAAAACAAGTTAGCAACATGGGTGGCATCACTAGTTTTATAACATGGAATAAAATGTGCCATCTTGGAAAATTTGTCCACTACAACAAAGACTGCATCATTCCCTCTCTGAGTCTTGGGAAATCCTAGAACAAAATCCATACTCACCATGTCCCAAGGCCTGTATGGAATAGGAAATGGAGTGTACAATCCTGCATTCTGGCTCCTCCCTTTGGCATATTGAAATATTTTTCAATTCCTCACAAATTTTTCCACTTTTTTTCTCATCTTGGGCCAATAATAAAAGTGACTCAGCTGCTCATAAGTTTTATCAGTACCAAAGTGTCCAACAAGTCGACCACTGTGCTTCTCCTTAATCAAATTCTCCCTCATGGAACATTTTGGTACACACAATTGGTTTCTCCTGAACAAAAAGTCCTCCTGCAAGAAATAATCCAGCCACTAGCTTCTATCTGTTAGAATAGGGTTACAACATGCTTCAAATGCTTCCTTAAAATCTAAATCTGTTTTATACAGCTCTTTGAGAAAATCAAATCCTACAACTTCAAATTTGTTTTCTTGAACAAGCATGTTTCTCCTACTCAAAGCATCAACTACTTTATTTTCTTGGCCACTTATGTGTTTCAAAACAAAATTAAAAATTTGGAGATATTCAACCCACTTGGCATGCTTATGATTTAATTTAGGCTACTATACAATGTACTGCAAGGCATGATTATCAAAGTATAATAAAAATTCTTTAGACATTAAGTAATGCCTCCACTTCTTCAATGCTTGAACAATTGCATAAAATTCCTTCTCATAAGAGGAATACTTCCTTCTGGTGTCATTCAACTTCTCACTGAAGTAATCTATAGGCCTATCATCTTGACTCAGCATAGCTCCAATGGCTTCCTCACTGGCATCACACTTCACTTGAAATGGTTTAGTAAAATCATGCAGAATTAAAACAGGCTTTTCAGTTATCTTTTTCTTCAAAAGCTTAAAATTTCTTTCTACTTCAGCAGTCCATTTAAATGGCTGCTTTTTCTTTTTTATTGTCTAAATGATGGGTGCATTAATCTTACTAAAGTTTCTTATGAATTTTCTGTAAAAACTAGCAAGTCCATGGAAACTTCTTACCTCAAAAACATTTTTGGGTGAAGGCCACTCCACAATTCCCTTAACCTTTTCTGAGTCCATCTTCAATCCTTCAGCAGAAACAACAAAACCCAAATACACCAACTCTTCTTTTATGAATGAGCATTTCTTTAAGTTTATCAGCAATTTCTCTTGGTGTAACTTCTTCAAGACATAATTAAGATGCCTTAAGTGCTCTTCCTTTTTTTTTCTCAAAACTAATATGTCATCCAAATACAATATCACAAATTTACCAATAAATTCTTTTAACACTTCATTCATCAGCCTCATAAAAGTACTAGGTGAATTGGATAAGCCAAAAGGCATTACCAACCACTCATACAATCCCTCATTTGTTTTAAAGGCAATTTTCCATTCATCACTGTCCTTTATTCTAATCTGATGATATCCACTTTTTAAATCTAACTTTGAAAAATATTTTGCACCACTCAAACAGTCCATTAGATCTTCAACTCTAGGCAAAGGGAATCTGTATCTGATTGTTATCTTGTTGATGGCTCTGGAATCAGTACACATTATCCAGCCTCCATCTTTATTTTGGCTCAATACTACTAGTACTGCACATGGACTCAAACTTTCTCTGATCAGCCCCTTGTCCACTAATTCCTGTACTTGCTTCCTGATTTCCTCATTCTCTATGGGAGTCATTCTATAGGCTGCCTTATTTGACAGATTTGAACGTGGGATAAAATCTATTTGATGCCTAATATTTCTCACAGGTGGTAGCTCATCAGGTAAATCATCCACAACAATGTCACAATAACTATCTAACATCTCTTAGATTTCTATTGGAAAATCAGAAATCTTTGTAGAAGTAAGAACTACCTTAGGTTTGAAAACTAAAGAAAAACTTACCTCTTCTTCTTCAATCTGCTATAGATACTCATTCTTGTTCAGCAACAAGGTATTTGGGTCATCCATCATGCTTGATGGTTCTCCTTCCTCCATGGGTATCAATGTGTGATGTACCCCATATTTGAAGAACTTGTAAGTGTTCTTCTTGCCATAATGCACTAATGCTCTGTCATATTGCCAAGGTCTACCCAATAGTATGTGACACACATCCATGGGCATCACATCACATAGGACTTTGTCTTTGTAGTTGCCCATCTGCAACTCTATCTCACACTTCTCCTTCACAATCAGCTGGTACTCTTTATGCAGCCTGGACACCTTGTACGGAGTTGGATTCCCCCCTTTTCTTCAACTTTAATTTCTCTATCACCTCAGTGGAGACCAGATTGTCTCTGCTGCCACTATCAATGACTAGCTGGCAGAATTTTCCTTGGAATTTTCATAGACTCCTAAACATAGTCTTCCTCTGTGCAGGCTCAGTGACCTCTTTGGCTTGTTTCAATAGGACCTTATTGACCACCAAGGATTCTCCCTTCTCTGGAAGAATTGCCTCTTTAATTTTAGACAACCTTGCTGCCTCTTCTCTAGTCTGAGAAACAATATAATTTCTTGGACTAGTACCCATATTCTCTGGGCACTCATAGTGTTTGTGTCCCACTTAATGACATCTATAACACCTCACTTCTCTAACTCTTCCTCTGCCTCCTCTTCCTCTATAGGAACCCCTTCTACCTCTTGCATCACCCTCTGTGGATGCATTATGAGGTGAGCTACTACTAGCTCCATCTCTAGGTGCTGTAGATTTTCCTCTACCACCATGACTTCCCTTTCCTCGGAAAGTACCTCTTCCCTTGGCAGACTGCTTTCTCAGGAGTTTCTCTTCAACTTTTAAGGCCATCTGATAGGCCTCTTCAACTGTCTTAGGAGACAGAAGACCAATCTCATCTTGGATCTCCAGATTGAGACCATTCACATATCTGGAAACCTTCTCTAGTGTGTCCTAGAATTTTCCAGCTCTTATACTCACTCTATAAAATTCTTCTGTATATTCCTTTACTATCAGCAATCTTTGTCTTAGGTTCTGCATTTGTCTAAACAATGTTAGCTGATAATCACTGGGCAAAAACTTACCTTTCAGTTTTGCCACCATCTTGGTCTAGATTTTGATAGGTTTTTTAGCAGCTCTCCTTCTCTCTGCTTGCACTCCATCCCACCAAAGTGCAGCATGTCCTTTCAACGTTCTTACTGCAAACTTGACCTTTTTGTCTTCAATCATTTCTTCATAATCAAAGCACTTGTTCATTTCATTAATCTAGTCTACTAACTCTTCTAGATTCAATCCTCCTGCATAACTTGACACTTCAAGTATGGGCTTGACTGCAGACCTCATAATAGTTCTAAGGAGCCTCATCTCAGGAGGAATCTCAACATTTTCTCCTGCTTCTTCTTCTGTTTTAGGTTCACTGATGTCTTCAAGATCTTTGGGATGTCTTAATTCCATGGAATCCAATATGGCTTCGACCCTCTGTAAGGTATCCAACACTTCTGCATTGGCAATAGACCTGCCTCTTCTTCTACCAGTACCTCTGGCAACTCTGACAACCATCTTGTAATTCTCTGCAAAGCAAATCTCCAAAAACAGCTCTGATACCACAATTGACAGCAAACCGCATTAATTTCTGTAGTGGGTAGGGTTTTCCACCTTCAAAAAAGTTCAAGGTTCTTTGGGAAACAAATTATGACAGGGTTCTATACTTTCACTGTGGGTAGAGTCGGGTTATGATCTTGCTCTACCAACAGAGCCTCTACACAAAAAAACTACCTACCTAATTCACACACCAAACTCAAATGCCTTATACAAAGGCTTCATATCCTCGGTAGGACTAAGAGCCACTTCAACGCACTCTCGGCCTTCTACAGGGTTTTTTTTCATCAACATAACACATTCGGGTAACCTAATTTGAGCCTGCGCTCAACATAGATAGAGAGGCTACAGGAGATTAACACAACATTTTTTTTTTTGCAATTATACATGGAGTTTAAAGTTCGAAAGAGTAATTCATTGGAGAATGTCAATCGCACATACATAGTTAGTCAGTAGCATGCAAATATTATTCAACAGAGAATACAATTTCACAATTCGACCCTTCGCTGCCAAATCTCTCTTTTCACCATATTAGGTTACAATTTATAATGCATAATATGACTCCTCAGTTCTTCTCCCAGAGGACCGTTTTTTTTATTCTGACCATCAAAGGCCTAATTATGTAATATTTGAACAATAGAAACTAAACAGGTGGACACAGACCAACCCATTTGACTCCTACAGTTATTTAAATAATCCTACCAACTGAAATCAATAGATTGACATGAAGAAACTATCTAGCTTCTTCGGTTATTAACTAATATATCTTCCCTAAGCATAACAGACAGCCAAGGTGTTGACACCTTGCTGGTACATCTCAAAAATTCTATAACTCTTCTAGCCACAACATGTGGACAATCCTCCTACATTGCTGGCTAGTGTCTAATGCCCCTGCATCACCCTCCATGCATGCAAAGTGTCTGAAGTTTTGTCACACCAAGTTTCACATTTGTTTTCTTCAATCCCCTTTGAAAAACTCTTTGTGGCTATAAAATATGATCTTTCATTTGCATTAGAACATGAAATAGAACTCTGAAATCAATCATCGTGAATCATACCTTTGAGTTTGTGGCGCTGCTCCTCCAAGGCCTCAATCTTTTCCTCCATTCTTCTTGCAGTAGCTATGGGAAATGTATTGCCTTATGGATCTACATGTGTGGCTGAATGCTCACACCCTCCATGAAGTAGCTAGGGCTTGATCATTCACAAACCATTTTAGAAAATTTCTCCAAAATTTTCCCTTTCATCAAGATCTTCAATGATCTCCTCATTGGTCTGGGAAAGAAGAAGGGAAACCTCCTCTTCCTTCATTCCTCTTTCCTTGTTTCCTTTGTAAATATCCTCTCCTTGGAGATAAGTTCCTCCTTTGATAGCTCTAGATCTTGGGCATAGGCTGAGCCAAGATCATGCTCCAATACCACTGTAATATTCCAAATGGGGAATATATAGCTCCATCGGGAATATCTTAAGGTATTCCAGTTCCTTCTTCAGTGAGATATCACAAGTCCATTTCAGAGATTTAATGTTGGGGAATTTATAGGATATGAATCCTTCCAAGGAAGGGAGAAATCCTGAGGCTAGCTGGCCCTTCACAGAGTCTGTCTATGGATATGCAATATTCCACCTCGGGAAATTTCGTATAGGGTCCTTGAGGACGTTGTATAAGGAAGCTGCTGCAAAAATAAGAAAAAAAACTATTAGGATGCCTTAGAATACTCATCAAAAAACTCATATCTATAACATGAGCTCAAAGAAATGCATCTATATGGGTTATTCAGATCTCCCCAATCTAGGTGTGTAAAGCAATGCTCAATGAGAGAGCTTACAACAACATAAGAACATGAACACTGAACTCTACAAATATGAACATACCATAAGAGGGAAATGTATGCAGTCATCATTATATTATTATATCAGCATAAATATACAAGAAATATTTGGGGGACAAGCCACTCAATCTTAAGAGCAAACCTCCAATGAATAAACAATGAAATACATGAGTTGCTGCAACTCCACAAAATGCCGGAGTAGCTGCATCTGCGGAGTGTCTATGAAGGCATAGCTGCTGAAAATAAATGAAATCCATATGTGGCTGAAGGAATACAAGAAATAATCCCACGAACAAGAAATGGGTTGAAATACAATATTTCTAGCCAATCTATGAAGATTTCTAGAAATGCAGGAGAAACCCAAAATGTGACAACTGAGTTGTCACTGCAACTGAAAAAAAACAACAATGAGGCTGTGGCTGATCTGAAATGTAGATTCCCTCCTCTAATCATGTCTATAATACAAAGTGCTGATCACTTTGTCTCAGAAACATCCTCCTCTGAAGCTCCAGAAACCCCTCTCTCACTGCCTCCTCCAAAATAACGCAATATCCTCGATGGACTACACAGTGGGAGATGATGGAAGTGTGGCCTCATTCCACTGATCTGAAATCAAGCCCGAGAATCCTCCTTGCAGGTCCTCCAATGAGTGGATCACTCCTCCACTAAAGAAAACAAGACAAGAGAGACTCCATGAGTTCCTCTCTAGCTGCACCTAGCTACATAACGTCCTCTCTGCTACAAAAATAACGCGGTAGAATATGAATGAAGCTATGGCCAATGCCGGATTGAGGAAATGTAGCTCAATCCTCATCCTTCCTTGATGAAGAGGTAGGGATTCCTGACCGGGAACACCCTAGTGCCCGAGGGCACCATCACCCTGCTAAAGAGCTCGGGGATGCAAGCCTGGCAGACCCAAGTCTGAAACTCTAAACCATAACATATCCCCAAATGGACTGCTATCTCCTCCTTATAAAAAAACAAACTCTTCTCCACCAAGGTCCCACCGTCATGTGAATCTCTTCCCTCCAAAACTGCGCAGCTTCTCTAGGAATCCTCTTCCTCCTTGGGCAGCACTGTTGACTTTAGTCAAAGATGACTAATCAAGTGAGCTGGGTTCCATTCACACCCTTGGTGTTTATTTCAGTTGCTTTATTCACCTACCTTTCACATTAGGAGTGTTATTTATTCATCAAAAAAAGGATAAGGTGTATCCTTGCCCATTTTATTAAACACAATTAAAATGTGCAACTATAATATTCCATTTTAGCTTGAGGCTAAAACTGGGAATATTACAATATATTTGGTCTTCAAGTTATTGAATATGATAGGCTATCTATAGTTTATTTTTACAATATTTTCATATGGATATTCACTGATCTTTGCTTCATTTCCATCTTGTAACCATCAAAGTGCCAACATGTGCATAATTTTTTTATTTCAAAACTATTCAAAATTTCCTTAATATATTTGGATTGGAAGATGAATATGCATATATTTGTTTAAAAAACATGAAATTCTAAAAAGAATCATTATTCTCCCTACATGGGCATTTCAAACTATTTGAACATTTTGTTTCAAACTTTTCACTCACCATATCAACATCACTTCTATATATGATATCACCCACATATAAAATAATAAATAATATATATTTTTTATCTATTATGATGCAATCATTTCTACTTTCTTCTCCCTTTTTTAATTCTTGTAGTTGTAAATGTTTATTAAGTCTTAAGTACCAATTCGTGGGAGCATGCTTAAGACCATACAGGTCTTCATTCAATCTACATACATAGTATTTATTTCATTATAATTGAATTCCCTCTCATTTTTCAACATATACATGATTTTCCAAGTTTCCGTTAAGGAATGAAAATTTGACATCCATTTGATAACCTTAATTTTTTTAAAACAAGAAAATTCCAAGATCATTTTGATTGCTTCTAGTCTAGAAAATAGAGAAAATGTTTCTTCAAATTCAATACATTCCAGTTGTGCATATCCTTGGAAGGGAATCTATCATTATGTCATTATTAGTTGTCCATCCTCATTCAATTATTTCAAGAATATCCACTAGGTTCCAATTATATTTTTATCTTTCGGTCAACGCACAACTTACCATGTTTCATTTTTCTCACTTTGATTTAGATTTTTGTTCATAAAATTGACCCAATATTCTTCTTAATTAGATTTTCCAAAATTCTTGGGTTCCATTTTGGATAACAAGGAAAAAATTGAATTATTGGGTGATATTATTAGTTTCATTCTAGTCTAAATTCTTGAATCTTTATCACCAATTTTTTTATTTTTTGGATGGTTTTTCTAAACATAGCTACATGAATTCTATTTTTACGTCAATATATTACTATTTTAGCCCCTTATTGTTGTTATTGTATCCCACTTATTGTTCTTGTTGTATCCTTGTAACCCCCATATTGTTATTACTATGCGCTTACATTACTTTTGTTAGGTCGGCTAGGATTATATTGTGACCCCATGGAATCCTATATATAGAAAGGAGGTTTTTCATTTGTATCATCCAAGACTTGTTTATTTATGTAATATAAAAGAGGTTTCCCCCTCAAATTGTCTTATTTCTAACGTGGTGATATCTCTGTTCTTATATTTTTGGAGCAGGTTTCATAACATTTTGTATCAGAGCTTTGGATTCTAGGGTTTCTCTACTTCAAATAGGCCATCATGGAATTTGCACTATAACATTTTTTATACAAGGGTTCAGACACTAAAAAGAAAACCTATTTCGAATATATCCTAAGGAAATTCATGTAAACATTTCAGATATTGGTTTACAATATTTTTGGAGATATTATATGTGGAAGTTAGGGCTTTTGCAGGCCCTCGAATTTCGTCTAAAAGAGGTGACCTTGGTAAAATCATCATAACTCTCACTTTCTGAATCAGATTGGAAGTTTGTAAAAAGTGGACGAAATTACACGAAATATAGTTCCATTTTTATCAATTTCAGATCAAAACAAGGAAACAGTGACACATGGAATGCCATATAAGTTCTCTCTACTAAACGAGTCCATAATTAGGTCATTGTGGGAGATTTTTCATAACTTTCTCTTGAAAAATCAAAATCAGGTCAGACCTATGGAATTGGAAATTAGCTTCAGAGGGCTACTATATGATTGAATATAGAATATAGGGGATTGTAAATTACAAATATACATCAGTTTCAATATCGAACTCCTGAAATTCAAGAAAAATGTATGTATTTTTTTTCTTCGAATTGCATCAGTCTTGTTTGAAAATTCAGTTTGAAGTGATTCCAAGGGCATATTGAAGAATAGATATAAGTATTGGTTTCTAAAATTCATCCTAAAAATAATTCAATACCCTTTAAGCCCTCAGAATAGTCTATTATGACTCATGAAGAGGAATAAGTGAAACATGATATATCAAAATTACAAGAGCAAGTGCACCAAATTTCACTCTCGCAAAGAGCCAAAAAAAATGAAATGGAAGTTTTGAAGAAGGGCATGGAAGCTAAGATGGATGGTTTGGATAAGGGCATGGAAGCTAATATGGATTGTTTGAATAAAAGAGTGGAAGTTAATATGGATGGTTTGAATAATGGCATGGAAGTTAATATGGATGCAATGGAAGCTAAGATGGATGACATGGAAGCTAACATGGAAGACATGAAGAATAATTTAAAAGAAGACGTGGAAGGTTTGAAAAAGTAGATACAAGAAATTATTCCTAAGGGCAAAAGGTAGTACAAGAAATTCATGATGAGAAAAAAATAAATGATAATCGTGATTTCATAAACTCTAATGTTGGATGGAATAATCACCATATTCCAAAGATGGATATGAGGAAGCTTGATGGAAAGGATCTTGTAACATGGATACTACATATGGAGCAATATTTTGATATCAATAATGTGCAAAACACACAAAAGGTACACATTGAAACTTTACATTTAGAAAAAAATACATTTGTATGCTATCGATGGCCTTGCTCCCATAAAACTATTGTCACTTGGCCAATTTTTACAAAGGAAATAATAGCACATTATGAGGATACAAAAAGAAAAACCTTATTTAGCCAATTGATAAATCTCAAACAAAAGGGTTTAGTGGTGGAGAACATTGAGGACTTCCAAAAATTGAATATAAGGGTAACTGATATTCCAAAGGAACAAAAGATTGATGTATTCATAGGGACTTTAAAGTATAACATCCAACGTGAGATTCACCTTTGGGAATCTAATTCATTGGAGAAGGAATTTAGGTTGGCAAGAAAAATTGAATGTAAAATTATGGCGACAATGAAGCCTACCATTCACATCTATAAATATGGAAGTGTTTCTACTCCTATAATTCCACAACCTACAAGGTTCACACCGCAACAATTGGAAGAAAAAATAGAAAAATGGCTTTGCTACAGCTATGATAGAAAATACACTAAATGTCATAAGTGTATTGAGAATAAATTATTTTACATAAATTGTGAAGAGGAGGAAGAAAATGAACAATAAACTCCAAAAGAAGAAGATATACACCAGGAACCAACCGTAGAGAAAGAATAAATGAGTATGACCATATCGTGTAATGCATTGGCAGGAATTACCAATCCTCAAACTCTCATGATAGAAGGACATATCAAGAGGGAAAAGGTAATAGTGTGGATTGATTCGGGTAGTACCCATAATTTTATTCATTGTAAGGTAGCCAAGGAACTGAATTTATCCCTATACGCATCACCAGAATGTCAAGTGATGGTTGCAAATGGAGGAACTATAAATTTCCATGGAAAATGCCATAATATCAAGATAACCATGGGGTAATATGTATTGAAGAGTCCAATTATTTTCATTCCAATGGGAGGTGATGATGTTGCACTAGGAGGAAAATGATTACAATCTCTAGGGATGGTAGATTTTATTTTTCAAGAAATTTTCTTGATTTTTTTTTTTTGGAAGGAAAGGAAGTTGAGTTGCGGGGTATCGTAGGGAATCCAAGAAAGATAATAAGCTCTAATTTCATGACAAATATTCTTCAGAAAGAACAACAAGGCGTAATTGCGCAATTATGCTCACTAGAAGTTCCAACATCAAAATCATCTATTTCTCTAGATCTCCAAAAAGCCTGTGACAATCATTCCAAGGTGTTTGAAACTCCCAAAGAACTCCCACCTATTCGTGATCATGATCACTCTATTCATTTGATTCCCAGAAGTGTTCCTCCAAACATCAGGCCTTACAGATATCCTTATGTCCAAAAGAGAAAAATTGAACGTATGATTGCTAGAATAATTCATCCTAGTCAAAGTTATTTCTCTGCTCCAGTAGTATTGGTGCACAAGAAGGATGGCTCATGGTGCATGTGTCTGGATTATAGGGAGCTCAATAATATCACTATTAAAGATAAATTTCCCATTCCTGTGACTGATGAATTATTGGATGAATTACATGGAGCAATTTATTTTACCAAGTTGGATCTTCGTTCAAGATATCATCAAATTAGAATGAAGACTGAAGATATTCCAAAAACTGCATTTTCAGCTCATGAGGGTCATTATGAACTTTTCGTCATGCCTTTTGGCCTTACCAATGCACCTTCTACATTTCAAGGGTTGATGAATTCCATTTTCAAACCCTTCCTTATAAAATTTTTGTTCGTATTTTTTGATGATATATTAATATACAGTAGGTCTTGGAAGGATCATGTTCAACATGGTGACAGGGTGCTCAAACTATTGGAGAAAAATTATATGCAAAAACCTCCAAATGTTTCTTTGGAGTACAAGACGTAGAATATCTGGGTTATATTGTATCTCATGAGGGTGTTAAGGTAGACCCTAACAAAATTAAAGCCATTAAGGAATGGAAATTCCCCACAACCATAAAGAAGTTGCGAGGATTTCTTGGGTTAACGGGGTATTATCACAAGTTTGTTAAGAATTATGAGAAAATAGCAGTAGCTCTAACAAAATTATTGAAGAAAGATGAATTTTCATGGACTCTTGAAGCAACTAAGGCCTTTGAACATCTTAAAGAGGTAATGTTCTTAGAACTGGTCTTAGCTACGCCAAACTTCATAAAAACCTTTATTGTGGAATGTGATGCCTTAGGAAATGGAATTGGTGTTATTTTAATGCAATAAGTTACACCCATTTGTTTTTAAAGTCATGCAATAAAAGGAAATTATTTACAGAAACCTATTTATTAGAAGGAAATGTTGGAAATACGACATACACTAAAGAAATGGCGACCTTACCTAATGGGAAGACACTTCAAGGTAAAAAATGATCATGATAATCTTAAATACTTTTTGGAACAAAGACTATCTTTAGAAGAGCAACAAAAATGGGTCATAAATATGTTGGGTTATGAATTTCAAATCATCTACGAAAAAGGGAAGCTAAATGTTATTGAAAATGCACTGTTAAGAAAGGATGGAGAGGTGGAAGGATTAATTTGTGCCATTTCTATTATCCAACCAGATTGGATAACCAAAGTAAGGGATGAATGGAAGAAGGATGAAGAAGTGTGGACACTCAGTCAAAACTTTCAGCAAGATCCTAGTATATCTAATACATTTAGTTGGAAAAATGATTCCTTATGGTACAAAGATCACTTATATATTTGTCGGAATTCCAAACTAAAACAAAATATTCCTTTGAAATTTCACACTTCTCCCTTAGGAGGACACTCTATATTTTTAAAAATTTACCACAGGGTGAAGAAATGATTTTTTTGGGATGGCCTTAAAGCTGATATTCAAAATTTTATGGCGAAATTTTTGGTTTTCCAACAAAACAAAGTTGAGACAATTAAGACCCCGGGTTTTCGACGGCCTTTAACCATTCCAAGTCAACATTGGGAGAATATTTCAATGGATTTTATCACTGGTTTACCTAAGTCCAAACGAAAGAGTGTCATCATGGTGGTAGTTGATAGACTTACCAAGTATGCACACTTTTGTGCATTATCTCATCTATTTAAAGAAAGTATAGTTGCTACTAAATTTATGAAACAATTCAAAATCTACATGGAAACCAAAAAATTATTGTAAGCGATAGAGATCCCATTTTTACAGGAATTTTTGGATGAAATTATTTCCTTTTTTGGGTACTCAACTAGCTCATAGCTCATCTTATCATCCTCAATCCGATGGGAAAACTGATATAGTGAAAAAATATTTGGAAGGATATATTCATTGTTTTGTATATGATAAATAAACACAATGGGTTAGGTAGTCACCTCTGGTTGAATGGTGGTATAACACTTCCTTCCATACTGCAGCAAAAATGACCCCATTTATGGCACTTTATGGATATCATCCACCATCCAACACATCATCTTTAAGTGAAAATTATAAGGTTCAAGCAGTGGAAGGTCACATCGAGCATCAACAACAAGTTCTCCAACTCTTAAAGGATAACCTAAATTTTGCACAAAATCAAATGAAACAACAGGCAGATCAACATCACAACGAGAGAAGTTTTGATGTGGGAGACTAGGTATTTTTATGGCTACAATGATGCAAACAAATGTCCCTCAAGGAAGCAAAGAATGATAATAAATTATCGCCAAAGTACTATGGTACTTACAAGGTGTTGCAAAATATTAGTACTATGGCATACAAATTGGAGCTTCCCGCTTCTTCTCGAGTGCATCCAGTTTTCCATGTTTCATGCTTAAATAAGGCTATAGGTGAAAAAATTCCAGTTCAAACAATATTTCCAGAACTTGATGAGGAAGGAAAAATCTTATTGGAACTTGAAGCATTCATGGAAACAAGAACTCGACAAATATGAAATCGATCAATTTTAGAGTATCTCATCAAGTGGAAGAACTTACCCACTAAAGATTCTACATGGGAGGATGAGAATTTTATATAGAAGCATCCAGAGCTACTCAAGCATTGAGGACAACAATTTTTTGAAGGAGAGGGCATGTTAGGTCCCTATAATACTAGTGTAGTCCCTTATTGTTGTTAGTGTAGCCCCCTTATTGTTATTGTTGTACCCCTGTAACCCCCATATTGTTATTATTGTTCCCTTACATTATTATTGTTAGGTCGGCTAGGATGATATTGTGACCCCATGGACTCCTATATATAGAAAGGAGGCTTGTCATATGTATCATACAAGAATTTTTTATTTATGTAATGTAAAGGAGGTTTCCCCTTTGAAGTGGCTTATTTCTAAGGAATTGATCTCTCTTTTCTTCTATTTTTGGAGTTGGTTTCATAACATCTATGGATGTTGATATCCTTTCTCCTCTTCTTCTTTTTTTTCTTCCTCTCCTTCTCTTTCTTCCTTTTCATGATCTATGAATATTGTTTCCTTAGGACATTTATTTTCTTTATGGATTCTCCTTTTTGGATAATCACTCATATATTTTTAAATCAATTCTTTCTACTATCTTCTATTTTTTTTTTGTAACATTTGGTTTTCCACATTTTTTCCTTGGCCACTTGTTTTACTCCAACATATCTACTAAGGACATTCTCCAAGAAATATTAGCCAATACTCCACCATTCATTCATTCACCCATTTATAGCAATGTGTAATACAACAAAACCATGAGAAACTGACATATAATCTCCATATACTTTATATTAACTATAGTTAACATGAATACACATTGCAATAGGAATTATACACCTAAACGAAATAATTTGGACCATCATTTCCCCTCTTATATTATCTAACCAACACCATTACAATTTAAAAAATAGATGTGTAGAAGGTTCGAGAGAGATTAAGAATTAACAGACACAATATTGAGATGAACACCTTATACAAAGATCCCTCATCAAGCTAAGTTAAAAGTAACAGTAGTAGAATGACAACAACAAAACTAAGAAAAAAAAAACAATAGAATAGAACAACACTAGAACGAAAATAATAGTTGATTGGAACCATATAAAATTGGAATAAACTCCTTTTATATAATTCTCCGTATTCAACATTAATCTCTCGAGAATCATAGGCAAAATCACCTTCATGATATTTCCTCGTATGTGTTAATCCACAACCAATTACTTCACCATACTAAGCCGAGTTGTAAATACTACCCACAAATAACCAACTCACACAACTAGAGAGTGTGATATTGACCAAATAATCTTTCCATTATGTTTTAGTATTAGAATATTTTTCCACTGATATTCACAGTGTGTTGAAAATTTATGTGGTGTCTTCCAACCTCTATTGCATGTGGTATTCCTTATTTTTTTTTCACTGCACATTTTTTTCCATACTTAGCCAATATTTTCAAAATATTCTAATTTTTCCTCCTTGGCCCCAATGATCGTGTACATTTATGATTATTGAGTAAAGAAAAGTATGCATATATCATCAAAATAATATTTTTTGAAAAATTATTTTATTGACAAAAGAAAAGTCTTAGAAGTTCAAGTTGTTGATTGTGTCACATCGCTCCAATGGTTTGGGAAATGCTTTTGATTTAAAATATATTATATAATTGTAGCTTTGATATGTATTATGATATTATATAAGCATCATATACATACAATATATCCAATAAAAAAAATGTTTGGCCCATCTTTTCATCCTAATAAGTGATTTTAAGGGGATATGTTGGCCATCGATTCTCATCCCACCTTGGAAGCTCGGATTGAATGACTTGCAGAGTCTGTAATAGAATCATGATTACTTCCATTAGCTAGTAACTACATGGGGGAATCCAATCATAGATAATTTTATTTGAAGAACCTCCTCCAGAAAAACTATAACAAGGATATAAACAAATATTTGATGTTTTTTTATTATTTTCTCATCGCCATAAAAATAATTGAAAAATATTTGCTGACTTCTAAAAAGTTGAATTTGGGGATTCCACCATCAACTAGCTAATGTTATGTTGATTAAGTGGAAAAAATGTGAAAGTGGTATCCATTTAGCTTATTGTAGAAAAATAACCCAATTGCAATACCAAGTTAACCTACTACTGTTAGTTAGTTGACATCACGGGGAAAGCATGTTGATTTGAAAATAAAACTGATAACTATTCATGAATGTTGATGAAATATAAGAAAATTTTCACCTAAGTATTTTATTAGGTTTTCGATCATGTTAAATGAATAATTTTATGATTGAGCATAGGAGAAGTATGCCTTTCGACTATGTCGACATTTTGTGGTCAACTTGGTTTCTTACGTTAACTAGCATAATTGATGGATTGTTTTTCTGTTGGTTTAGGCCAAGAGTCTATTGTGGGAATGATATGTGACATCCAAAGACTCAATTTTTGAGGATGTTGTAACATACCCCCTACTAACTTGATCCCTCACTAAGTTTAAAATGAGGCAGTTACTATGATGATCCAATGTCTAGGCTCCAATGGTGGAAATGGGGTCCAAATTTTTTACCTTTTTTTAGTTCCTCAAAACGTAAAATGGATAATTTCACTACACATGTCTCGTCGAAACCTTTCAAATAATTTAAATATACCTCAGTCCAACATATGTATCAAAATATATGGTCATTTAAAGATAACCTATCAAAAATTACCACGTCATTTAATCTGCCACATGGTGCCCACATGCCCCATTGTGGTGTGCACATGGATACCCTAATCATCCACCATTTCACCACCCATGTGGAAAATCCGCATAAATTTTGACTCGTTCATACTGGGGTCACATATTAATCCCCTTTCTTTGGTCCACATGGGCCAACCCAAGTGCACACACACACATATTTATTTATTTATTCAAATAGGCAAGGGTGTTGGTCCTCCATGACCATGTCACCTTGGGAGTTAAATATTGGGTGTGTTCCCACCGGACAAGGCCCCACATGCCAAGTCATACTCGAAACCCTCACCCTAGAAATAAATATTTCTTCCCTCATTTTTCCATCTAGGTTGACCCTCTCAAGATTATGTGGATCTTGTTTATGGATTTTTTCATGTTGTCTAAAAAATCAGCACGACTTGGAAAATTATTTGGCCTTGCTCTTTTCCACTTATACAGGTGGTTTGCATCAGGGCATATTAGCCTAGGAATAATACCTTGGAAATTTACTACTCCACTCCATTAGAAACCTATAGGGTTTAAGGTTCAGAGTGATATCACACTTCATCATGCCTAATTTTCCACTTGTTCTGCAACTATGGGTACTACCGAGCATTCTCAACTATGCCACCAAATGGGATGCACTTTCAATGTCATCCCTAAGATACTACCTCAGTCATTTCCTTCCATGCCCCTCTTGAAAATTCCAAGTTACCACGTTTCCAAGATCATATAATGTCCATGAGATCTTCCCTATCGATGGTCTTGATTTAATAGTAAGACCCTCCTCCTCCTTGTGTTGTCACCAGGGGGTTCTACATTTGTGGTTTCATTATCGGTTCTGCTACTTGAATCCAATGTCCTTTTCTTGTATCTTCCCGATCGACGATATGCATGGACACTAATTCATTTATTATGGATAAGGGGGGGCGGGGGTTCTGATTTTATATCCACATCGTCATCTCACTAGTTAATCTCCACCATAAATCTACAAATTCTCCAAAGAACTTAGACCCCCGTCATGTGCACCATGCGACCCACCCCTCAAATTTTATGCTGCAAAGGTTAAGCCCCATTCTACTGAGGGCTCTACCTCTTAGCCATGCATAATCATGGTGAACAATTTCTTTAATCCAATGGTTTTTAATGGACTCTTCCTCACACCTATCTATCTCTCTCTCTCTCTCTCTCTCTCTCTCTCTCTCTCTCTCACACACACACACACACACACACACACACACACACACACATACATACATATACATACGTATATATCTACATATACATAGGTGTGTTTATATATATATATATATATATATATATATATATATATATATATATATATATATATATATATATACATATACATATATGAACACACACACACACACACACACATACATATATATATTAATCTTGCTCTTGGATGTAATGGTTCTATTATGAATTTGGGAGTTTGACTTCATATATCTGGAATTTTATAAAGCCCCTCCATCATGTCCTCCACGCTCATATAATTATATTAGATTTTAAATTAGAATAAACATAGAAATTTAACCATTCCTTCAATAGAATGATAAGTGTTACAAATATCCAACCATCTCTCAATAAACAAGCCATTTGGACTCGTTTGCATGCTCCGATAATTACACAAACTAAATCATTCCTAAGAAAATGTTCATGGTTCTACACAGGAAATCACTTTTCTTATTATTAAAATATTCCACTCAATATCCCAAAGACCAAATATACCAATAGTTGAAAATAAATAAATTACCCATTTATAGGGATTTTATTCCCTTTATGCACAAGAAGGCTTAATTTATTTCAATACTAACACGTCTACAAGTAATGGACCATATCACGACATATTTAAACAATAATTTAAATTATTCATTTATATGATAAAAACACTATGGGGTATTAACATAACATTATTTCCATGCAGATAAAAAATGCATAATAATATACTCAAGCACAAAACATAAGATCTATTTTATCTTTCAAGAGACCTAGAAACTGAGAGTGGGACTCTAACTCTCCACCCAACCATACACAAACCACATCAACTAATACTTGAAATTGTCACCCATGATCTATATTCTAGTGTTTGAGGTGGAGTTCTTCTTAAAAGAAATTTAAATCATTAGAAAAACTAAAACAAGATGCTAGAAGGCCGCACCTCCTTCATCCACTAGATACATAGGTTCACAATTATTTTTTCTAGCATAACTAAAATCCATGCTAAGATACAACAACACAGAGAGTCCTCATTGAAGAAGTTTTATCAATGGATAAGCCATTTATGGGTAATAAATCACTTCTCTAGGCACCTCATCAATGAGTCTAGCATTATATTTTTATCCCTAAGGAAAATCCTTGTGGTTCATCATCCCTCACAAATTCTTGAATGTCTCCTCAAAATCCTATAGTTTCATCAATGAAAAATATTCTAGTGGGCTATTTAACATTCAGGCAAGCCACTACCTTCTATAATATTTCAACCAACAAGCTGCTTAAGATTTCCCCAGCTATTAATATTGATCATTTCTCTCTCTCTTTACCCCTCTGACCCTTTGAGGAATTTCCCCTAGTTTTTACCTTTGTTTCTCTCCACTACACATGCCCTCCAAAATGAGAGAGTATTCTCTCTTCTTATAAGATGTGCGCCTATCTTCTCTTCGCACGTAAAATTTTTTCATGATCTCTCCAACAGACCAACCCTCTATATTTTTCCTAGGCCCATGAAGGTCAATTGCCTTGTACAACACAGCCCATGATACCTTGAATATACTGTCCTCTTATTGATTTTTTTTGTGGCTTAAAGGACAGCTGTACCTGTCCTCATATTTTCAATTAAATTTATTTCCTACTCATCCCATTTAAAACCACTCATCCAACCTAGAATATTATTTAAAAAAATCATTCCTCAAGAAATCTCATTCCTCAAGTGACTGGAATATGTGTCCCTTCTTTTAAAATTTAATTAGTCACAATTTATTTAGATAGGGAAAACATCAGTCATGGGATGTCACTCATGCATTGATGACATTGTTCCCAAATAAAACATGCATCTTTAAGATGCAGAGATAAATATACATGAGTATAACACTAGTGAGGCTTTATCTCATGCTTTTTATACACAAGCCTCTCAACTAAAACTAAAAGAAAATAAGAAAATAAAATGGAGATTTATGTCTCCTTCAAGTCAATTCAGACAGCCTTATTCATGTGAAATACGCAATAAAGAATCTAATAAAATGGATATACTTTCCTTTCCTTCCCCAGAATATTAAAGAAGTTCAAGGTTATATATATATATATATATATATTCCTACTCTTGGACAATTGAAGGTTCATCTAATTTTCAAAATTTACTTCTTTAAATCTTTCCAAGTTACCCACATTTACTTAGGAAACCTTCATATAATTACAAGCATAAATTCATGTCATCCATGTGTAGGAAAATATCAAGAAATAGAGCCATAATATATAAAATTATAGAAGGAACATTTTAAATTATCACCTTGCATTTAAAATCATGAAACCAACCACGATGATAACATAAACATTGGTCAACCTAGTCGACTAAGACCAAATCAAATTGGTTAACTAGAATCTCAAGTCTAGTTAACTCGATAGATCTTTTGGTCAAGATTTAAATTGTAAATGATAAGGTTTCCTACAAGTACAGATAAATTTTGTCATATATATGCTAAGAAATAATACCATTCAGGTAGCCTCAAATTTTTTAAGGAGATGCATTCGCCAAAGTCGTGTGTAAATAATTAGTCCACTTGGTGAACGAAAATAAAAAATTGACTTGTTGCGTAGCTAATTAAACTAGATTGATTGATTTCTTCTTTTATTATTACAACATATGGTCCTCCTAGTGCATCATGTTCTTTTAAATCCATTGAGTCTATAATTAATGAATAAAATACTACGTCATGAGCTTATATAGTTTTTATTTATTTTTATGAATGATAACTAAGTTGATTCGTAGTTATGTCATGGACTCTTTTTCAATCATGTTTAAATAAAAAATTAAGGAGTGAGTGAAATGTGAGCCTTTTCTAAGAAATGTGATCTTCTCCACCTTTGTAACTAAATTAGTTTCTATTTGATGATATCAACTCGTTGTTGAAACTTGTCGATATCAAATCTACATTTATTGTAAAAATCTCGACCGACCAAAAAAAATTAGTATGTATTAGTTAAGATAAACTTATCCTTCATAAATTGAATTTTAGAATTCGATAAATATCAAATAAGTCATCAAGGAAATGAACATGCAGTCTATCCATGTCTCATTGGTAGAACATATTCTCTATGTAAAAGAACATGAGAAATGATTGACATTAGAATAAGTAATAGAAATCCCAACCCATTACGAGAATTTTGAGGTCTAAAATGGGCCTCCTAAGGAAATTATAAAATAATAGTGGAAATAATAAAATAATATTTGATTACATCATCAAATTTTAGAGGGAAAAAAGGAAAACTACTTTTTCAACTCGTATTTTCAATTTATCTCCCAATTTTTTAAATCAAATTTCGAGTAGGAGTATAGGTTGGATGAAAATTTTGATTCCTCATCAAAGGAGTACCCATGTTGCATAGTTTCGATGGACCCTGCCACATGAAAAATGATAAATACATGAAAATCGTGATTGCAATCACTTTTTTTAATGTATTTCTCATTTTTCATGTAGCAGGGTCCATCAAAAGTATGCAACATGGGTACTCCTTGGATGAGTAATGAAATTTTTCATCCAATGAGTAAATCCCTCTTGAAATTTGAGTAAAAACATTGGGAGATAAATTGAAAATACAAGTTGAAAAGTAGTTTTATTATTTTATTATTTTTTAATATTTTTACCTTTTACTTGAAAAATGGTGAATGATTCCCCATGGTTGACATCATCATCTTGAATCCTATTGGTTCTTATAAAGTTTATTTTCTTTGTACATTTTTCTTAGGAGGCCATTTTAGACCTCAAAATTCCCCTAATGGTAACAACATAAAACATATATCAATAACAAAATAATAAACAAAATTACTTTCTATAACACACCCCCTTACCACCCATAAACCACACTAAGGATGTAATGAGGTTGTTATTGAGATGATCCGACCTCCATAGTCTTGTAATGGAAATAGGGTCATAAAATTTCTCTTTTTAAAACTACCTTAAAACCAGAAAAAGCAATGCCATTGTGCTCATCTCATCGAGACCTTTCTGGCAATATAAATCTTTCTTTGATCTGATTTACGTATTGAAATATATAGCCATTTAATGTTAGCCCCATTAAAATTCCACACCAACAATGGCCCCACGTATCACTCATGTGGCATATTATGTGGCACCTACATGGCTACTCTACTACAATGAATGAATCCACTTGGAACATGTATACACAACTCAAAAACATTGCTATAGTAAAATATATATTTTTATGAGGTGTTGTAATCTACATGCTTTTTGCATGGTTTTTAACTTAATATGGAAATATATCATCCCCTGCATTTTAACATCTTTATAAAGGAATATTGGCAACTCAAGGACATAATTAAGTTCCTTATAAGAATGAAGGAAATCAGCAGAAAAATATAGTTACACATGTGTTAATATACATCTATATATCTCATACACGAAAGAATTTAAGGGCCATAAACAATCTACAATAACACATAACTAATTAATTAGGTTGTATAATTTCCTATCCCCAACATTATAATAATGTTGAATTATTTCCATGTGAGTGAATTAATTATTAGACTACATCCATAGTAGGTTTTCCACACACAATTATACAACCACCTTGTTGGAATTATGACAAATGTGTTGTCCTTGAAGGTAACCTACTTGATGATTTCTTTATATATATCCACTTGATGAAGATGGCAACAGAAATATTTTACATGCTAAATCATATGTGACAAATTTTTTGGACAAATGAATGAATTTCAATGATCTAGGTGGCTCTAGACACCCTCAGGAGACCAAGAGGGTTGATGAGAGGTCAAAATTCAAATTGGTTAGATTGCTCTTGAACCAGGTTCTGGTTGAAGTACTAATCTCCTTGATTCCAACGGTGTGAACATATCTCTAGTCCGAGCCTGTTTGGAGAAGTTAGATCAAGTCAAAATTTTAGTTAAAGTTGGGCAGTGGGCTAGGTTTAAGTGTCCCATAAATTAACCGTCTACCGAAAGGGAACCTAGCCCCCGAAAACATGCAAAATTGTGGCCTCTTTAAAAATCTCAGTGACCCTTATTTTGGAAAAAATTGAAAATGACCACTATTTGTTATAATAACCAAAAAACTATAAAAAAAGAGTGGTGGGCCATGACCCCTGCCACCCCCATGGAATGTCATTACAGAAAAATATATATTAAATGGTTCGACGGGCCATGACCCCCGTCGAACCCCGTGGCCCAACAATAGTAGCAATATAATGGACAATACATATCAACATGGGTGGGTGGACCACCTCGGGTGGACCCGACCCAACTGGGTGGAACCCATAACATAAGCCCTCCTCCTTGCGGCAAGTGTCAAGTGATGGGGCCGACGGGAATTGAACCCGCCCGTCCCACAAGGGCCGGTCCCCAACGGATGACCATCCATTTAAAACCAACATCATAACAAATCAAACCATATTAAAATAATGCACCACTAGAAAATAATTAAATTCAAACAAAACGTTAATCGTCTGGGTTATAGAAAAGCATAAACGCACCATTCGGTGGGGATCAGTGGGGTTGGAACCCATGACCTCTCACCTTTGACTCCTTTGTTGAACCGCCACGCCATGCGTGGTGGCAGCTTTGTAAAGTCCACGACTTGACCACTTTATAAACTTGAAACTCATTTGCATGAGGAGGAAGGGGCGGACCAACGAAACAAACTAGAGCGGAAATTGAAGTTTATTATTATTTTATTGTAGGTACATGAGGGCATGGAGTTAGAGGTGTTGGAAACCTGATCCATTCAAGGTGGAAGTGGAACCATGACTTGAGACACATTTTTAGAGGGCCTAGAATTGTCCAGTGTCCAAATTTGACAAATTTTATATTGATTTTACACCTCTTAACAACAGGAATCTGATGATGATGTCAGTTTCTAAAATAGAGGTCTTGATCTTTTGGCCATTTTCTAGATTGGAATGACAATGTCATATTTTAGAGTGTGGGCAGTTGATTTCATGCCATTCGACGTCACAACTTGAATGGTGCATTCAGATCCAGCAATTGAGAATTCTATTGTCTAGTCAAGTTTAGAGTTGAGGTATATGAAGTGTTGTTGCCATGTAATTCATTGATTATTGTTGTGATATGTTCTATGTCATGTCAATTCCTACTTGATGTATGATGCGTAATCTTGATTTTTATGTCATGTGATATGTATTCATCATGGACGATAATTTATCTTCTAAGATCCCTTTTTTTCATTAATGGTGGGATACTCTTCTTTACCATGTGTGAGGTTGTCATGCTGATAGGAGGTTTTTTATGAGTGAGAGTTCCTTGTAGAGGAACATCTTGTGGAGAGACCTTGCCACTCATATTGAGGGAAAATTTCCTTGTATGACACCAAATGAAGCTACCAACACCATTGAGACACCGAGGCCCGAAGACATAGTCCACACTGGACGAAAACCATTATTAAATGTCTTGAATTTTGTTGTGTGATTGTTGACATGTTTTCATATTAATTATATCTACATATGTGTCCATTAATTCTTTGATAAAATTCAATTGCAATACATCACATAAGTAAAATATCATGGGTAGATCCGGTAGATGATGGTCCCAGATCAAGTGGTATTAGAGCGCTCTTCTTGTTGATGCAAATTGTGAGTGTGAACATTTATTGAATGCACATGAATGGAGGACGGAAAATACATGTACAAGTCCATGCTCAGGATTTCCAAGATTGTGGACATGATATATGAATCTTATGAGAGACAGGAGAAATAAGAAGCATAAAGTGATGCTTCATCCACATCTTGCAGTGAATATTCCTTGCCCTCATCGTATTATCATCATTCCAATGAGGAGATCATATATAACCTTCAAGAAGATAATGCTTAATTGAAAGTGATTCTATGAGAGGAGAAAGAGGATAAGAAGAGAGTGCAGCTTCATTTGCAGGCCACAGAGGAAGCCTTGGAAGAAATGAAGCGCAACGACCAGAGCCTTCATGAAAATGATGTTGAATTAAGGAGGCTTCTCCAAGAAGAGGAATCAGAGAAGCAAATATTTCAACTTCAGTTGCGAGTCATGGAAGAGGCTTTGGATGAATTGAAGCACAACAAAGGATTGAAGAAGACATCATCAACTGTTTCTGAATCAACACCTGAGGTAAACAATATCGATGTTTCTTCAGTTTCATCTTCACATACTATCATTTCTGTGGGAAATGTGGAGATACCCTTTACAGGAACGGGCATAAGTCTCCTCACCAAGATGGGATACAAGGGAGGAGGACTTGGTGTTAATGGCTAAGGCATGATTCAACCATTGGAGGTTGTGAAAAGACCTCATTTCAAATTTTTGGGAAAACCTAAAGGATAGTGCTCGAAGGTGTCGAAATCTTCCAATGCATGGTTGAGACCATTGGGGAAAGGCATTGATGGGAAAACTTCACTATCATCCTATGAAATTGCACATGGTAGTGAAAGAGCTGAGGCAAGCTCTTGCCACCATGAATGCACCAGTGACCACCTGGAAAGGTATAACAAGTCTCGATATTTTAAATTTCATTTTGATTATAAGCATGTTGATAATCATGGACAAAAGTCATGGCATAGAAAAGAAGAAGGTAAAGAAAGTTTGGAGGATAAAGACTCATTGCAGTCATTGTGATAGAAGTGGCCATCATAGAGCCATGTGTTGGAGGCTCCATCCAGAGCAGTGCATTAAGGACAAAGCATTAGTGCAGGAACCAGTTGAAGCAATTGTTCGAGAAGAAAAAGTGCCACAGGGAGATGACACATTAACTTTGATAAGTGAGAGATGGTTTTTCTAGTTTGATAGCATGTCTAGACATACTTTTTAAATCATATGTTTCAATTTAAAATGTAAAAGTGATGATGTGTTTTCCATCAATTGTTTAGAAACAATGATATTTTGGCCTTGTATAAATATCTAGGGTATTAATTCCATTTGATTAAACTTGACCACAGAGTATGGTTATAAAATCATGGCAAGTTTGTGGAATGGTTGGGTCATATATTGGTCACTTATTTAAGCATGTAATTTGCAAAATATTGCACTACAGGTTTGCAGAAGGTGTAGGCGTCAACTCATCGCTTATGACTCCAAAGAACAAAGGTGAAGGAGAATGAAGGGTGAACTTTTAGGACACGTGTGGTGCAGATAAGGTATGAAGCAACTACATATTACGTTCATGCTTTTGGTGGACCAAAAGCTCCTAAGTGGAGAGGATTGATCGATGTGGCTCCAGACACCCTCCAGAGACCAAGAGGCATTAGGGGAATTTTGAGGTCTAAAATGGGCCTCGTGAGAAAAATGTACAAAAAAATAAAATTTATAAGAACCAATAGGATTCAAGATGATTATGTCAACCATGGGGGATGATTCACCATTTTTTAAGTAAAAGGGTAAAAAGATTAAAAAATAATAAAATAAAAAACTAGTTTTTCAACTCATATTTTCAACTTATCTCTCAAATTTTTTACTAAATTTTCGAGTGGGATCACTCGTTGGATGCAAAATTTAATTCTTCATCCAAGGAGTACCCATGTTGCATACTTTTGATGGATGCTGCTACATGAAAATTAAAAATACATGAAAAAATGTGATTGCAATCATGTTTTTCATGTGTTTCTCATTTTTTGTGTAGCAGGATCCATCAAAAGTATGCAACATGGGTACTCCTTGGATGAGAAATTAAATTTTGCATCGAACGAGTACTCCCACATGAAATTTGAGTAAAACCTTTGGGAGATAAGTTGAAAATACGAATTGAAAAGTAGTTTTTTCTTTTTTCCCTCTAAATTTTGATGATGTAATCAAATATTATTTTATGATTTCCACTATTATTTATAATTTCCTTGGGAGGCCCATTTTAGACCTGAAAATTCCCCTAATGTCTGATGATAGGTCAAAAGTCAAAGTGGTCGGATTGCTCTCGAACTAGGTCTAGGTTGAAGTACTCGTCGCCCTAATTCCAATGGTGCGAATGGATCTCCAATTTGAGTCATATGGAGAAGTTAGAGAAAGTCAAATTTTTGGTCAAAGTTAGGCAGTGGGCTAGGTTTAAGTGTCCCAAAAATTGACTGTCAAGCGGCAAGGAACCCAACTCCAAAAAATAGTCGAAATTTTGGCCTCTTTAAAAAGGCCCAATGACCCTTATTTTGGAAAAAATTTAAAATGACCCTTATTTGTTATAATAACAAAAAAATATTGAAAAAATAGTGGCAGGCCATGACTCTCGCCACCCCCACAGAATAACATTACAAAAAAAATATATTAAATGGTTCGATGGGTCATGACCCCCGCCGAACCTCGTGGCCCAACCACGGTAGCCATATAACAGAAAATACATATCAACAAGGGTGGGCAGGCCACCTCGGGTGGACCCGTCCAAACCCGGTGGAGCCCATAATGGGACCCCTCCTCGTTGCACCAAGTGTCATGTGATGGGGCCGGCAGGAATTGAACCCGCTCGACCCACATTTAAAATCAACACCATAACAAATAAAACCATATTAAAACAATGCGACACAAAAAATTAATTAAATTAAAAAAAAAGGTTAACCATCGGGTTATAAAAAAGCATAAACATGCCATTCAGTGGGGGCAGGTGCAGTTGGAACCCCCGACCTCCCGCCTTTGACTCCTCTGCCAAACTATTGCACCATGGGTAGTGGCTTTGTAAATTCCACCACCCCACCACTTTATAAACCCAAAAACTCATTTGCGTGGGGAGTAAGGGGTGAATTTGCGGAATAGACCAACATGGAATTCAAAGTTTATTATTATTTTATTGCAAGTACAAGCAAGCACACAGTTCGAGGTAGTGGAACCTTGAGCCATTCAGGGAGGCAGTGGAACCCTGATTTGAGCCACATTTTCAGAGGAGCCATAATTTTCTAGTGTCCAAATTGGACAAATTTTATATTGATTTTACACTTCTCGGCGACATGAATTTGATGACGATGTCAATTTCTGCAACACAGGTCGGCCATTTTCTAGATTGGAATGACGGTGTCGGATTTCAGAGTGTGGAAAGTCGATTTCATGCCATTTGACGCCATGAATTCGATGGTGTATTTAGATCTATCATCCGAGAATTTTATTCTCTAGTCAAATTTAGAGTTGAGGTATATGAAGTATTATTTCCATGTATTTCATTGATTATTGTTGTGAGATGTTTTATTTCCTGTCGATTCCTGCTTGATGTATGATGTATAATATTGATGTTTATGTCATGTGATATGTATTCATCGTGGATGGTCATTTATGTTCTGATATCCCTTTGTTTCCTTGATGGCAGGATAATCTTTGTTGCCATTTGTGAGGTTGTCATGCTGATAGGAGGTTTGTTATGAGTGAGAGTTCCTTGTAGTGGAATGTCTTGTGGAGAGATTTTGCTACTCATTTTGAGGGAAAATTTCCTTGTATGACAAGTAAACAACTTCCATGTACATCATCACCATTTCCAACACCAAATGAAGTGGCTAACACCATTGAGACACCGAGGTCTGGAGACGTAGTCCATACTGGATGAACTCCGATATTAAACATATTGTGTTTTGTTGTGTGATTGTTGACATGTTTTCCTCTTAATTATATCTCCATATGTGTCCATTATTGATAAAATGAAATTCTAATACATCACAGAAGAAAAATATCATGGGTAAGTCTGGTAGATGACGGGCACGAATCATTCAAAGACACAAAAGTGATAAAGATACAATGTTTAAGAAATACACGTGGGTTATGTGAATAAAAGTCATGTACACACGTGGGTATGATGAAGAAGAAGCATGTATTGTTTCTGTACTATGGTTTCCTAAATAAAAAGGGTCTTTACCATGGTATTAGCCGATAATATTGAATTGAATAACGACTATTTCTTCCCATCAAGGAATACCATCAACATTAGTGTGGTTTTTACATGTGGTATTTGCTAAGGGATAAGCTATATAAGGAGATGAAGACAAAAGGGATTAAGGTGTGAAAATAATGTGTGATTGAAATACATTACTTTGAATTATGTTTTGGGTTTTTTATCTGAAATCAGTGTGCACCCAATAATACAATGATGGACCAGGTTCAATAGACCTGATATAACTATGTATTAAATAATATACGTTTGGTTGATTTGATCTAGGATAATGATGTTTTGACATTTTTTTTATGATGAATTTCATGGTATGGGTATGTTTGAAGTCCTGATGTGAAAAAAAGGTATAAATCAATAATTTCATATATGTACATGGGTTTGGCTAAAGAAAGGCATGTATACACACAGATAACCTTCTGAATAGTACCGTATTGATCCAGTAGTTTGAGCAGATCTATATGCAGGTTTCATTCCTGAAAAGATATTATACACGTGTAAGTGCTTTATGGGAAGTGCATATATATTATAGGGTTTCCCTAGAATATGATTTATTATAAGTTTAATCTATTTTTTGTGTTCGATGTTGTCTGTTAATTAAGTCTTACTTGAAGATCTCGGTTTAACAATAATGATTGAAGGTGAATTTATTGTGAATTGATTTGTTGAATAGTGATGATAATACTAGCTTTATGTGATCAACGATGGCTCTATTATTAGTTCATAATGATCTAGTAGTTCTGTGTATAGCTCAGAGTCTGTTTTAGTATGAGAAAGCCCAGTTTCAAGTTTTGGTATTTTGAGATATATACGGGGGTTTACTTCATGGAAAGAGCGTATACACGTGGATATGATGAAGTCGAGTAGAATATATATTATGTCATTTTGTTGATCAGGGTTTATAGTTGATGCAATATTTTTGGTTCAACATTGGTATTATGGTTACAATGATCAAACAACTATGATTGTTTAAATTGATTGAATCAGGTCTTAGTTGGTTCAATTATTTGTTGATTCAATTTGGTGTAATGATTAAGTGATTTGTTATAGTGATCAGTTTTAGGTTTGATATTTGGTATTTGGCTTAAAATATGGTAGTGGGTCCAGTCTGAAATTTGATGAAAAGTGGCTTACAAGTTGTGTTGATTTGTATGAGGTGCATCTAGTGTGAAAATTTATGAAACATGGTCCATGGATTCACTGAGGGTTGGAGGATTCAGTAAGGAAGTCAAGTCTTCCTACCAGTAGTAGCTGGTGATCATATCAGTGGGTAGGAGCTCCCTTTTAGTGGGTAATGGTAAACGAGATCACGGGGTAGGAGCTCCCTTTGGCAGTGGGTGTCGATAAAATAGATTAGGGGGTTGTAACTCCCTTCGAGTGGGTGATGAGAAAATGAGAGAAGGTTGTAGCCTTATGTAGGTGGGTGCATGTGTGGTGGTATGTGTCTGCGCCAATACACTATTTGAAGATTTTTTATTTATAATAAAAGATGAATACAAAGATGAAAACACTGATGGTTTCTCCCACATTGGGTTTCCACCTAAAAATCCTGGTGTTCATGTGTGTTTACTATGTGTGATGATTTATTATGTTATTATTGCACATGTTTACTACTTATTAAAGGACTAATGAAACACTGATCTGCTAGTTTAAGATAAACCGATGAATAATTAACTGAAAATATTTTTACTCAATATACGCTAGCTATTTGCATAAAATTCACGTACATACACATGTTTACTTCAGTATAGTCATGTACAAAATTACAAATAAGAAAATAAAATTTTAAGTGAGTTTTAAAATACTGATTCACCCCCCTTCTCCATATTTTTCCCAACAATTAGAACCAGAGAAGATCCTTTGAAAGAAGTTTTATTGCTTGAAGGAATATTCATCAAGATGAGATATAAAGAGGGGACAACATCTATCAAGCCACCATTTTTCTACAGAAATAATATAATTTTCTGGAAGGTAAGAACAAGAGCTTATATGTAGTTGGTTGGAGAAAATGTATGCGGAATCGTTGAAGGAGGCTATCAATATCCATCCTCCATTCCCACCAATAAAGAAAAATTGAAGAAATATGAAACCAATGAAAAGGTTGTCAATGCCTTGTTAGGAATCTTGAAAAAGTCATAATTTGTCAAAGTAATGCAACTAAATTCATCAAAAGCCATATGGGACAATATAATTGAAATCTATGAAGGTGACGCCAAGGTAAGAAGTGCCAAACATAAAACTCTTAGGATTCAATATGAAATTATTAGAATGCATACTGATGAAATTATTGCAAGTTTCTTTCTCAAGATAGATGAGATCGTGAATTTTATGATAAATTTTAGTGAAGGAATAAAATAATTGTCTTTAGTAGATAAAATATTGATATCTCGAACTCCAAATTTTGATTCGAAATTTTTTTCCATTGAAGAAATGCAAGATTTTCAAAACCTTACAGTTGTAAAAGTTCATGAGATTTATCATCCTTTTAAATGAGAAAAGGGGGTCCCTCAAATGTCAAAGAAGTTTCATTCAAAGCTACTAAAAAATGAAAGGAAAAGGAATCACCTAAAGGTACAAGCTACATATAAGATAACGAAGAAGAAAAATTCATGAGAAATTTGCAAGTGGGATCTGGAAGATTCATATGTAAGCTTCCATTTGAATTTTTTTCTTGTGGAAGAGTAGGCCATTATGTATCCAAATTTCCTTATAAATAAAATCATAAAGAGGATGGAAAATATGTTTCTATATGGAAATATTTTAACAAGAATAGTTTTTACTCTAATGATGATAGCCTTAGCATGAGCGATGATCAAGAAAATTCAGATTCTGACAGTTATTATCTAGTTCTCATGGCTTGTGAAACTAAATAAAACAATAAAGAAACTAAGTGTGAAATAGAGATTGCAGTAAAATGTGATAGTAATATATCATTGGCAGTAACAATTACTGATGTCAGCAGATATTCAAGTCTGGGAGCACCATGCTTTCTAGTGATCAAGAATGAAGATGGTAAGAAAGAATTATCAGGTATGGGTTATAGTTCTAATTATGGTCAATTTCCTTGTATATTCAATAATGATTATAGTGATGATGAAAGTGAAGCAAATGAACTTGTACTCATGGGTAAACATGAAAGTAAGCAATCTAAAGAGCATATAGATTCAGAAATAATACCTCTAGAAGAAGAAGCTAAAGGAAAGTCATAAGACATGGTCAATGCAAATGTGCTTATGCTAAGAAACAATAATTATCAATAGTAGAAAGAAAATATTAAGTCTATTCCAATGAACCTTGATGTTGGGTATTTAGTATGCAATGGCTACACCAATATTCCCCCATCATATGAGGAAGTGAAAAATAATAGTAAGTCATTAATTGACATATTTTGTAGCATACCTAATTCAACATTAAACAAGGTTATGCATCTTACAATTGTAAAACAAGTGTTTGATAAGCTACAAGGAAACTACCAGGTAATCCTATCACAAACAATATGTCAAAGAATGTACACAAGGATAAATCAACACTTAAAATGTTGGATAGATTTACTGATTCATCAGATGACGAGTTAGAGGAAATTTATGATCTTAGAAAAAACTTGATATTTCATTAAAAATTATTGTTAATTTTAAATAAAAGTGGCAGGCATATGAAATCAGGGATCATATTGGATCTAGAAATAATGTTGTATAATCTAAAAAATATTAGGAAGGCCTTGAAGCTGAGATCATCTATCAAAGAACATATCTTGAAAAATCAGATAAGCAGAATGAACATCTACTTCAAGAATTTGAAGAACAAGAAAATGGGATGAAAGAAGAGATACTCCAATTAAAGAAGTAAGTGGAAGAAGAAATAAGGGTTAAAGAAGAAAATGAAAAGAAATACCAAAGAATGAAGTTTGAGGTAAACATTCTAAACTATAAATTAGAAGAAAATGATAACATTTGAGATTTTAAGATAGTACCAAGATTTTGGATGACATTATTAGGAGTCAGAGGTCTCCCGCTATTAAAAATGGTTTTGGATTTCATGAAAATGTTAAAGGAGAATATATTTTACATGCTAGTGCAAAGAACCAAAAGGATAACAATGCAAAACCTAAAGCAGTTAATAAGGAAAAAAGAAGCCAACCTAATCACAAACGAAAATAATGAATCCTCAAAGGAGATCACTTGCTCCTAAATATATAAGTGCTAATCATTTCTCTCCTCTGATCAATAATGTTGAATGATTTATGTGTCATAATTATGGACGTTGCAGCCAATTGTAGAAGCATATTGTTTCAGTATCAAGAAAAAAACTGCTCCACCAGAGGATCATCAACCCCCAGGTACTCAGGTTTGTTTAGGCGATATTTTTTTGATTGAAACATATTTGTTATAAAGTTGTTGATCAAAACAGAAGAAACATGAGACAAAAATACTATGATTCCTTTTCTCCCCTTTATGGTCATATACGATGTTATGATTGTAACAATTTTGGGAATATAGCAGAAGAATGTAGGAACAAATCAATGAATCTCCAAATGCAACATGGAATACAAATAGATAATGTCCATGAATCTAACAATATTTCTCATAGTAAGAAAAAAGAAGAATAAAATATAAGATGTTGTCTTGCTCTCTTATCATTTGAAAATGAAGGTGAATGGTACATAGATAGAAGATTCTCTCATCATGTGACTGGAGGTAAGAGTAAGATGGAGTCTCTCAAGAAAAATCAAGATGGTAAGATTATTCTTCCATATAGTGCTCCAGCAAAAGTTTTTGGAAAAGGTAGAGCCATAATTAACAAACATAAAAGAGCAGTTGATACTTTATTAGCTCAAGGCCTAAAACAAAATATTCTAATTGTATGACAAATGGAAAATAAAGGAAATGTAATTGTGTTCACATCAACCAAATACAAATTCATGGATAAAGAAATTGGAAAGGACATAGAAAGAGGGTATAGAAACCCAGATAAATTATATGTGTTTAAAGAACCGGATTCTCGGAGATATGAGGAGGATTCAGACTCAGACTGAAAGAGGAAAATGCCCACTGTAGTCCATTGTTCTTGAAATAATATTGTTGATAGTGACTAGTGGAGTAATGAGAGGGAAATAACCTCAAGAGAACAAAATATGGTTATCAGGTCCTAAGGATCATTGATGTAATGGGGAGTAATATATGTGTGATGATGATCTCAATGGTGTAGTAATAGTAAGCGTGTACAAAAATATCAGGCTTGGGAGGAGTTGAGATTATGAAATTTGAATATTTCACTTTATGTACATGGATCCTATGAAATATAGTCGTGAATATATGTGAGTTCTTATCTGAACAATCCTGTATGTTTTTCTGTGAGGAAGAAAATATGGGATAGTCTTAGTAAAAGGATCTGATATGCTTAAGGAAATTATTACTTTCCTTTATTGTTCCGATGTTGATGGTTACAATCTATTTAAGAAGTGGTTTTGGCTTGTATTATTTGTTGATGAGCTGATGGATAACCGATAGATGAAGTTACTTTAATATCATTATTGATGTATGATTGGATGTGATCATATCTGATAAGTGAATGGTTGGCACAAGTTCAGAGGGAGAATTAGATATTATTCTAATAATGCATTTTTTGAATTATTTTTTATTAATAATTTCTTGATACATAATAATTATTATGTTGTATTAGATACTCATGTTGCTGAATCTTTTTGATGCACACATTGCTAACTTTGATTGATTTTTATCAGATGTTGGATGATAGAAAACTCTCTAGTATGATGCAAATGGTATAGGATATGATGATGATAAGTTTAGTTTCATATTGATGAAGTGGTTTTGGTATGATAATTATTCTCTCATATTGGGGCAAGAGTATGATGTTGTTGCAATTTTCATGAAGACATGGTCATTGATATACTTCGGTTACTTGTGTTGGATGATGCTTGTAGACATGGCTACATTTTCTTTTCTTACTTAATGATGATTGGTTCTCACATATGTTGCTAATGCATAAAATATATGTCGATATGATGCTTATGATGCAAGTCTTATATGGTATACGATGGTTGTTGAAGACTATCTTAGTCTTGACACCTCACAATTGAGGTCTTTGGTCTTGGTTATAAATGTCATATATTTCATTAGATGTAAAGGTTATGTATAGACCTATGATGTAATAATTGTTATATTCAGTCATGTATGGAATATTGGGTTCAAGTCAATTATGGATGTAATCCCATTTTGGGTATTATTTCTTAGTTCCCCATAATACTAGTGTAGCCCCTTATTATTGTTAGTGTATTCCCGTTATTGTTATTTTTGTGCAAAATTAGTCCCCATATTATTATTATTGTGCCCCATAGAAACCCAATATCGTTATTTTGTGCGCTTACATTATTCTTGTTATGTCGGCTAGGATCATATTATGACCCATTGGACTCCTATCTATAGAAATAAGGTTTTTCAATTTGAATCATCTAAGAAATTTTCATTTATGTAATGTAAAGGAGGTTTCCCCCTTGAAGAGGTTGGGTTCTAAGTTGCTGATCTCTCTATTCTTCTATTTTGTGAGCCAGTTTCATAACATTTGGTATCATAGCTTTGGATTCTAGGGTTTCACTGCTGCAAACAAGTCATCGTGGAATTTTTACTATAACTTTGTTTCTACAAAATGCCAAAAGCTGAAAAAAATCCATTTGAGCCAAAATCATGAGAACCTTGTGGTCAAATTTCAGATCTTGGTTTGTAATATTTTTAGAGATATGATTTGTGGAAGTTAGGGTTTTTGCAAGCTCTTCAATTTCATCTCAAAAAAGTGACCAAGGGAAAATCATCATAAATTTCGTTCTAGGCATCAAATTCAAACTCTACAATTTTTTTTTTGAAATTTCATGGAATTTAGTTTGTTGTGTATCGATTTCAGAGCTGACGGATGAAATAGAGACATGTGACACAACATAAAAAATTTCTCTACTGAACCAGTCCATAATTAGGTCATTGTGGTAGACTGGCATAAATTTATCTTGAAGAATCCAAATTAGGTCTGACCTATGGAATTGGAAATAAAATTCAGAGGGCTACTATAGGACCAAAGTTCAGACCTTGGATATTTAAAATTATAGAGTTACAACCGTTTCAATATTGAGCTCCTAAAAGCAAGAAAAAGGTGTGTATTTTTCTAAAAATATTTGCACAAATTTTGTTTTGAAAAATCACTTTGAAGTGATTCCAAGGGCATATTTAAGAATATATGTCATTATTTAGTTCTAAAATGGTTTCAAAAAATAATTCTACACCCATTAAGCCCTCGAAAAACTCTACTATGACGCATGAAGAGGAATAATTGTAGCATGATGTGTCAAATTTACGAGACCAAGTGCAACAATTTTCTCTCTCACATAGAACAACCAAAAGTGAACTAATCAGTGACATATATGGTTTAAATGAAGACATGGAAGATAATATGGAAAGGTTGAAGGATGGCATGAAAGGCATGGAAGCTAAGATTGATGTTATAGAAGGTAACATGGAATATTTGAAGAAAGATATGGAAGGTTTTAAGAAAGATTTGGAAAATTTTCTATAAGAAAATATTCCTAATGTCGAAAAGGTAGTAGAGGAAACTCATGATGAGAAAAAAAGAAATGTTACACATGATTTCATAGAATCTAACAATGGATTTAAGACCCACCACATTCCAAAGATAGATATGAGGAAATTTGATGGCAAGGATCTGATACATGGATACTACAAATGGAGCAATAATTTGAGCTCCGTAATGTGAAAAACACACAAAAGGTACACATTGTAACATAATATTTAGAAAAAAATCAGTTTGTATGGTATCAATGGCTTTGTTCTTATAAACCATTGTTCACTTGTCAAATTTTATGCAGGAAAGGATAGCACATTATGAGGATACAAAGAGAAACACCTTCTTTATCCAATTGATAAATCTCAAACAAAAGGGTTCAATGATGGAGCACATTGAGGACTTCCAACAATTGAATATAAGGGTAAATAATATCTTAGAGGAACATAGGATTGATGCCTTTATAGGGGATCTAAAGGATAACATCGAACATGAGGTCCATGTTTGGGAACCTAATACATTGGGAACCTACAAGGTTGAAACCACAAAAATTGGAAGAAAAAAGAGAAAAATGGATTTTCTATAGTTGTGATAGAAAATACACTCAAGGTCATAAGTGTGTTGAGAAGAAATTATTTTGCATATATTGTGAAAAGGAGGAAGAAAAGGAGCAAGAAACTTCAAAAGAAGAGTATATACACTAGGAACCAACCTTGAGGAAGAAGAAATGAATCCAACCACATCCTGTAATGCATTGGAAAGAACTACCACTCCTCAAACTCTCAATATAGAAAAACATATCAAGAAGAAAAATAAAATCATTCTTATTGATTCGGGTGGTACCCATAATTTTTTTCATTGTAAGGTAGCCAAGGAATTGAATTTCTCCCTATACCCAGAAACATAATGTCAAGTGATGGTTGTAAATGGAGGAAACATTTCTCTGGAAAGTGCCATAATGTCAACCTAACAATGGGGGAATATGTATTGAATAGTCCATTTCTCTCCATTCCAATGGGTGGTGTTGATTTTGTACTAGGAGTAAAATGGTTACAATATTTGGGGATGGTAGCTTTTAATTTTCAAGAAATTTTATTGATTTTTTTTCCTAAGGAAATGAAGTTAAATTATGGGGTATCATTGGCAAGATTGGAAATGTAATCAGCTCTAATGCCATGATAATTCTTCTGAAGAAATAAAAATATGACGTAATTTAACAATTATGCTCACTATAGGTTCAAACATAAAAATCATCTATTTATCCAGATCTCCAAAAATTATTGGATAATCATCGCTAGGTGTTTGAGACTCTCAAAGGAATCCCACCTATTCATGATCATGATCATGCTATTTATTTTATTCCAGCCAAACATCAGGCCTTACATATATCCTTATGCTAAAAGGAGTGAGATTGAACATATGGTTGTAGAAACACTAGAGCCTGAAATAATTCAACCTAGTCAAAGTTCTTTCTCTTCTCTATTAGTATTGATGCATAAGAAGGATGAATCATGGCATATGCATCCAGATTATAGGGAGATTTACAAGCTCACTATTAAAGATAAATTTCCCATCCCCGTCGTTGATGAATTATTGGATGGATTACATGGAGAAATTTAATTCACCAAACTGGATCTTTATTTTGGATATAATCAAATTATAATGAAGATTGAAGACATTTCAAAAACAACATTCAGAACTCATGAGGGTCATTATGAATTTTTGGTCATGATTTTTGGCCTTACTAATGCACCTTCCACATTTCAAGGTTTGATGAATTCCATTTTCAAACCCTTTCTTAGAAAATTTTTGTTGGTATTTTTGGATGATATACTAATCTACAACATGTCTTGGAAGGATCATGTTCAACATGTTGACAGGGTGCTCAAACTATTTGAGGAGAAACAATTATATGAAAAAACTCCAAATTCTTCTTTGGAGTACAGGAGGTGGAATACTTGGGTCATAGTGCATCTCATGAGGGTGTTAAGGTAAACCCTAAGAAAATTAAATCCATTAAGGAATGGAAAATATCCACAACCATTAAGCATCTTCAAGGATTTTTGGGCTTAACAGGGTATTATCAAAAGTTTTTTAAGAATTATGGGAGAATATCGGCACCTCTAACATCATTTCTGAAGAAATATGCATTTTATTGGACTCCAGAAGAAACTAAGTATTTTGAAAATCTTAAAGAGGCATTGTGCCAAGCACGAGTCTTAGCTACGCCAAAATTCAAGAAAAGGTTTATTGTGGAATGTGATTCTTCAGGAAATGGAATTTTCAAAGTTTTAATTCAAGAAGGAATACCCATTTCTTTTGAAAGTCATCCAATCAAAGGAAAGTATTTACATAAACTTGTTTATGAGAAGGAAATGTTGGCAATACTACATGCACTAAAGAAATTGTGACCTTACCTAATGGGAAGACACTTCAAGGTAAAAACATATCATGATAGTATTAAATACTTTTTCGAACAAATATTATCTTGATAAGAGAAACAAAAATGGGACATAAATATGTTTGGTTATAACTTTGAAATCATATACAAGAAAGGGAAGCATAATTTTTTTGCAGATGCACTCCCAAGAAAGGATGAGGATGTGGAAGCATTGTTTTGTGCCATTTCTATTATCCAACCTAAGTGGATAACCAAATCAAGTGATGGATGGAATAATGATGAAGAGGTGTGGACACTCATTCAATATTTGCAGCAAGATCCCAATACATCTTAAACATTTAATAGGAAAAATGATTCCTTATGGTACAGTTATCACTTATAATTTTGTAAGAATTACCAACTCAAACAAAATATTCTTTTGGAACTGCACACCTCTCCCTTAGGAGGGAAATCGAGATTTTTAAAAACATACCACAGGGTCAATAAGGAATTTTTTTGGATGACCTTAAATTTTATATTCAAAATTTTGTAGCGGAATTTTTGGTTTTCCAAAAAAATAAAATTGAGACAATTAAGACCCTATGTTTGTTACAACCTTTTTCCATTCCAAGTCAACGTTACGAGGAGGTTTAAATGTATTTTGTCATAGGTTTACCAAAGTATGAAGGAAATAGTGTTATCATGGTGGTAGTTGATAGACTTACCAAGTATACACACTTTTGTGTATTGTCTCATCCATTTAAAGTGAGTACAGTTGCTACTTCATTTATGGAAACAATTCAAAATCTTCATGGAAACCCAAAGATTATTGTAAGTGATAGAGATCCCATTTTTATAGGAATTTGTTGGATGGAATTGTTTTCTTGTTTGGGTACTCAATTAGCTCATTTCTCATCATATCATCCTCAATTTTATGGACAAGGTGAGATATTCAAAAAATATTTAGAAGGATATCTTTGTTGATTTGTATCTGATAAACTAACACAATGGGTCAAGTGGTTACTTGTGGCCAAATGGTGGTATAACACTTCCTTCCATACTGCAGCAAAAATGACCCCATTTATGGCCCTTTATGGATTTAATCCATCATCCATCACATCATTTTTAAGAGACAATTTGAAGGTTCAAGAAGAGGAATATCACATCGATCATCAACAACAAGTTCTCAAAATATCAAAGGATAACCTCACTTTGGCACAAAATCAAATGAAACAACATGTAGATCAACATCGTAGAGAAAGAATTTTTGATGTAGGTGACTAGGTATTTTTATGGCTACAACCATACAAACAAATTTCACTCAAGAAAGCTAATAAGGATAATAAATTGTCACCAAAGTATTATGGTCCTTACAAGGTGTTGCAAAAGATTGGTACTATGGTATACAAATTGGAGTTTCCTGTATCTTCCTGAGTGCACCCATTTTTCCATGTTTCATGGTTAAAGAAGGTTATAGGTGACAAGCTCTCAGTTCAAAAAATATTGCTATAAATTGATGAGTAAGGAAAAATAATATTGGAACCTAAAGCAGTCATGGAAAAAATAACTCGAAAACTACGAAATTGATCGATTTTAGAATATCTCATCAAGTGAAAGAAAATACCTGCTAAATATTTGACATGGGAGGATGATAATTTTATATAGAAGCATCCAAAACTACTCAAGCATTGAGTACAACACTTGTTTGAAGGAGAGGGGCATGTTAGGTCCCCATAATACTAGTGCATCCTCTTATTATTGTTAGTGTAGCCCCTTATTGTTATTGTTGTGCCCATGTAGTCCGCATATTTTTATTAGTGTGTCCCATAGAAGCCTACTATTGTTATTATTGTGCCCTTGCATTATTATTTTTATGTCGGCTAGGATTATATTATGACCCCTTGGAATCCTCTATCTATAAAGGAGGTTTTGTGATTTGACTAATCCAAGAATTATTCATTTATGTAATGTAAATGAGGTTTCCCCTTCAAAGAGACTTCTTTCTTAGTTGTTGATCTCTAGTTTTTTTAATTTTTTGAGCTGGTTTCATAGCATAGTTGATGGCTCGAAATGTCTACCTCAACATCAGGGAAAACCACCTGGTCAGGACCTTAGAGCAGATCATTTTCCATTTTTATTAGTAGCTCTGACTAGGATTATGGGACCATTTTCCCATTTAAACAAAATTATAAAAGGATGGGATGGATGTGTAATGGTTTTAATATAACTAAGATTTGAAACGTAATGAATACTTAAAACTAATTTCTATCTTGAGAAAGCTTATAAATGCATACATGATATAAAATTATTTCATAATCAAAATAATAATAAAAATGAATATGAGGTTAAAACAGAGAATGGTATCTCAATTTAATTAAATTTCGTTGATAAATTTTATCACATATGTATATGTGTTGGGTAGGGTACCCCTCGGTCTATGTTTTGGTCAAAAGTCCACATTTTGAGCAGCGGAGTGCACTTCACGCAAATTTTTAAGAGTCGAAGGGGCTTTGGGGCAAGTCAAAGTTCTGTATTTTGTAAAAGGATGAGATTGTTTTGAATATTTTTAGCTTATCCCATGGTTTTCTGACCATGGTATTGTAAAATGAAAAGCTATATAAGGAGTTATCTTAGTTAGTCAAGGAAATCATATCTTTTGATTATGTTATGCTAGATCTGAGTCTATAAAGTCATATATTTTTGTGTTTTGTCCAAAGGGGAAGGCTCTTACGCCTGTGTGCGTGGATACCTTGCCAATTTTGAGGTTGCGTGCAGAGGCCCCTGAAATTGTGTGCACATGGCAAGAAGGATTTCAATTGAAATATCTTACTTAATAAAAAACGACTTGAAGTCAGGTCTATGTATTTCCTATGTATTTTAATGTTATCTATTTTTATAATTTATTTTTGTTGGATTAGGTTTTTCTATATATTATCTCTGTGATATCTTCGCGAAGGTTATATTGTTGTTTTATATGATGAATAATGCATGCTAATATAGAAAGGAGAAATGCACAAGATGGTTAAGAAGATTTGTTGAATAACGTCTGTATATTTAGCATCCTGGTTCAGTGAAGCTATGAATAAGCCTTAAGAGAGGATAAGCCATAAATCCACACTCCACGGTCCCTCTAGATGCATAAACCTAGTTCTAGAACCCCCTAATATTTCCTTGGGTGATACTTCAGTCTCTGCAACAAATCGTTTCTGAAAGGGCCAGTAATAAAGGGATTTTTTGGTAGCGTAGCTACTCCGAACCTGGGTCTATACCCCCTCAAGCCAGAAAATGATTTTGTTTCTAGGAATATGATGTGAATATTGAGGCATATGTGAATGTGGCATCTGAAAAAAAAAAGATATTGAAGATTAGGTATATCTGAAGGAGCGAGAATTTTCCATTCAAGAAAATAGAAATCCACAACCATCAACTGAAAAGTGGTTGCAGAAGTATCTTTTTACAGATCATCACGATATCTTATTTTTCTCATTCGTGAATGAGGTAAATGAATGGTTGTCAACAATAGCTGAAAATAAGAAATGTTTTAGGCAAGACGAGCCTACTGTGTGGAGCCCTAAATTATTACAACGACTTAGGGAGATTGATAAAAAGATCTCAAGAGTTGTTGATTTGTAGATCGATAGTATTTTGGGAAGATTTATAACTGAGTTTTCCATAAACACCTACGTATCCTACGATGAATATGAACACATATTTTTCAAAGGCCCACGAGGTAAGTACTTCAATTCATTAAAGATGTGGATTAATATGCTTTTATGTGAAAAGGGTGTATTACACTTGTAATAATATTAATTTTTGGAAGGGGTGTATCCAGATCTATGCGAAGTGGTAAATATTTAGGCCCAAATCGTTACAACTACATCGAGACTGAGTACAGTATGTTATTTGGATCTGAAAGCGAAGAAGGAGAAAGTAGCCTTAAACCCGTAGAAGTGCGTCGTAATTAGAATTTTGAGATCATCAGGGCACCTATGGGATTCCTCATCGCGTTACTCCCATCCCACCTCATCCCCATCCACATAATTTTTCTCCACCTCTACCTCCACCTCCACCACCCCCTCCCCTAGGCGATATGGCTAATGAAGCTAGGATGCCTATTTTTAAAGGTTTATGATCAAAGGATCCTGAACAATTTTGATTTGTCACTCAAGCAGTATGGAGAGCGCGAAAAGTCGCAAATGATGATATCAATAAGGCACAACTTGTTAGAGTGCTAAATGAAAGAGCACTATTTTTGTATATTAAGTACTCGGGGACACATATAGTTGGCATGTTGGATGAGACAAATATAAAACTACATGACAAGTTTACGAAGCCAAAGTCACACTCACAGTGTATAACGGAGATAAAATAAATCAAGCTAATGGTGACTGCATCTATTTGGGACGTATATCAAAGGTTCAAGATGTTACTAAGGCAAGTGAATTTCCATATTTTTGATGAGAAGAATGAATGGTTTATAGTTGCACTATTTCCACATATCAGACTTCCATTGACATAACAAAAGATAGCAACATAGACTGAAGCTCTATAAATTTCTATGAAGTTGGAAGCTTCACCTATCAAATACACCCAAATAGGTGTTTAGTAGATTCAAAACTAATTAGCAGCAATGCATTTTTAGTTTGAAGAGTTGAAGAAGGGTAAGGAAGTCCGATCAAGAATTTTCTTAGAAGTATGGTGTATCAAATGTAAGGCATAAGGCCATTCTAAAGAGAAGTGCCATGCATTTAGATATTACATCGAAAGTGGTGGGCCTAAACCCTTGCAACAAGGGCCAGGTGTATGGTGTGACCTATGTAAATTTTTCATTCACCATTACACATAAGAATGTTATTTAGTGCAAAAAATTGTGCATATGCCAAAGAAGTTGTTTTGTAAATTATGTCATTATGTAGGGCATGAGGAAAGGAATTGTCGCAGTTATGATTTAATGTTAGAGTAGACTGTAGGTGCATACAAAATGCAAGCTGAAGGACATGCACATGAAGATCATGGTTCCCCTATAGGGCGCAGAGGATTCCAAGGCCGATGATGAGGACGAGCAGGAGGTAAAATTCTATGTTACAACTGTGATGAAGATGGACACTTCACAAGGGATATTAAGAATCCCACAACACCCTCATGTAGGTATTGTAGATATTTTTACCATGTAATGGAATATTTCCCTATTTTGATAGTGAAAATTCATGAGAAAAGGACTTTGCATCCCACACAGAACTTGTAGATGATGACTGCAGAACCATGTGAATAAGAACCTAGTGTAAAAATAGTAACCTAAAGTGGAAAAACCATTGGATAATATAATGAAATAGGTAAGAATCCTATGGAGGATGCATGGGTCTAAAAGTATAGAGATAAGAACATTGGGTTCAATATAGAAAGAGAAAATGAGATTTTTTTGGAGGTGAAGAAGAGTTTCATGGACCCTGGAGCTTCGACCTCTAAGATACAACCATAGCCTCAATAGAAGTTGATAACTTAGAAGAACAGTGAATAATTTGTGGCTATAAAAAAAAAGTTCAATACAATGATATTGAAATCGTTTTTACAGGCCTGCATGAAGTTTATGCAAGATTAGAAGGTTGTAGCAAGTCTCCAAGAGCTAATAGACTCCTATGCTAAAAGAGAAGAGTCACATAGTGAAACATGCACAATAAATAAGTTTCATCAGCATAAGAAGAGAATAGGGAGAGAAATGAGTTTAACTGCACAAATTGGGGACTACAATATGGATCAAGTAATTCTTGACATGGGATCAGATGCCATTTAATTTCCAAAGAAAACATGCGAATGAATGGGAGGGTTGAAGTTGTAATGGTCTCGAATCCAGTTGAGAATTTCTAATCAGAAGTATATTATTCTTATGGGAATATTTGATGTTATAGTAGTAGACATCGAAGGAGTGTACGCAACGACAAATTTTGAAGTATTGAGATTGTAGATGATAGAAATCCATATCCATCACTAATTGGATTGGATTTGGATTTTGGTATTAATGAAATAATTTATTTAAAGAGGGGAAAAATGGAATTTGAGCAAGGTGAACTAAGGGCATTGTTCCTCTAGACCCATCCGAAGGAGCACAATACACATAACCTATACGGGATGAATACTATGAAGGGGATATCGATAATATCTATGTTGGGAAAAATACTGAGAGCGGGGGAAGAATCAAATATTTATCGTACATAATCAAATATTTTCACTTTTTCATTCCTTAAAAACCCATATGCTACTTTCCTTCAGTAAACTAGCGTATATACGCGGATCCCCTTTATGAAACTCGCGTATACTCAGAGATCTAGATATGTCATTAAATCTTCACTTAAATCATTCCATCATTTATTCATCAGATATTCAATAAGCAGTAAACATGTGCAGTAAGAACAGAATAAACCATCACACATAGCATCACACATGAACACCAGGATTTTTAGGTGGAAACCCAAATCGGGAGAAAACCACCGCTGCAGTTGCTCAGCCTTCAATATTTTATTATAGAGAAAACATCTTACAACATATGTGCTGGCGCAGACTTGACCAGCACGCAGGCACCCACCTGCGCTCGTTTACCAGCCTCTCCTGGAAGGGAGCTCCAACCCCCTGACTCGTTTACCAGCCTCTCCTGGAAGGGAGCAACGACCCCCCGTTCTCGTTTACCAGCCTCACCTGGAAGGGAGCTACAACCCCCTGACTGAAGGCTACAACCTTCAGCACCACCTTGGACCACGTTTTATCAATTTTCACACTGGATCCAACAACTTCAATAGAACACCACTTGCAGGCCACATTTCATCATTTTTTCATACTGGACCCTTTCCATACTTTTAAGCACAAACATTCATCACCAACAGATACATATCAACACAGATCAGATAGTAGAAACACAGCAGAACAGATCAGATATTTCATACCCCTTGCTTCAGCAAACCCTAGTTTTCATACGCGCTTTCTTCATCGATGCTCTGTATATACGTGCCTCCGTCTTTGTAAACCAAACAGACACCCTCAAAGTTACATATTTTATTGCGCATACGCGTTTCTCGCTCAAGCCGCGTATACATACACACGCTTCCTCCGACGGTTAAGTAGCGATAGATCTTCAATTATTAAGGTAGCAAGATACCATCGATCAGACATTTAGTTCGTATTCACCTTTTGTTTCAGACATATGTTCGCCCAGATGCTCGCCCATCAAGCGATTCAATCTTCCATAATCGCATCTAGCCATACCAGAGCAATTCAGATCTAGAGCCCCTTCTTCACAGCATCATACATTCAGATTTATCATTCAAGTGCAACTCTTTCATTTAGATACTTCGAAGAGAGAAGAAAGTATCTATTCGTTCAGACATCTTGCACCCACACTCATGTTGTGCACAATGAATTTCTTCTCCTTTTATATGATTATCCTTTTTCAATACCTTGAGCCCCTTTTTCAATACCATGGACCAAAACAATACCATAAGCCCAAAACTACCTGGACGGGGTCAATTAGGCGGATCATTACCCAATACTATGGGTCAATACCATGGTGGTTACCCTTGGATTTGCACTTTTTGAGCGTTTTAGCCCATACGCGACTTGTAACGTTCCTTTCCGCGTGCATACGCGACTTCCCCTAGGCCAATCCGCGTATACCAAGAGACATGCTCTTTTTCATCATTCTCTGAGTACATTTTGAAATCCTTTCTTCATTGCTCGTACTCACCGTAGATAACACTTATTTCTCTTATCAAGAAACACACTTATCAAGCATAAATCATCGTGTATAGTTACTACCATTTTATCGATGGGTTGCCTTTCAAGGACAACACCAACATCAAACATTATATCACATCAAATTTACATCATTTACTAAGTCCACCGAAGTCAAGCATAAGTTCACTGCATACCAGACAAATACACGTCGAACAACATGTCTTCATCTTCATTCGTGGGTTTCCATCAAGGACAACACTCTGCATCATATTTCCAACAATCTCCCCCTTTGGACTTGATGGCAACCATGATGGTGTTTGGTTACCATAGCAGATAGATACCATGTCACTCTCCCAAAAATTTCACTCTCCCAAATATTTGACATCATTATCTTCTCTTCATTCAAACACCAACACTCTCCCCCTTTGACATCAAGGGCAAAGGGCGGATCAAAAACCAACACTCTCCCCCTTTTCTCCTCATGTGGAAGAAACATTCTGCAGATCTTGATATGTTCTGAAGTGGCCAAGCTCCCCCTGAGTTCATGCTGAATCTTCAAACATATTTTTCAATGAAGTACATGACTCTATGAACTTCCTATCACCAAAGACTCATACTTACATCAAATATCCATCCAAGTGTATTAACATATGAGACTCAACTACCCAACCAAGTGGGTTTACAAATTTGAATCAGCTACCCAACCAAGTGGGTTTACAAAATTGACAAGTCCTTACATGACTGAATATTACAGTTTTGCAACAAGAGTCTCAATAAGACCTTTTCAACAAATTACAAAGATGACCATTTAAGACCAACACCAGAAAGTCCTCAAGAAAGATAACATATTTCAGAACCATCATAATGCCAACAATGCATTATACTCAGCAAAGCTAATGCTCCCCTTGAATCTGTGCAACCAAGTAATCTTTCCAAATGACTAAGGCTCCCCCTTAGTTTGTGCATCCTGAAAACTTCCACCAACAAATCATCAAGGCATCTTCATCAAAACATTAGAAAAAGGACTATGAGAACTGGAACACCACCAGAGATACCAACAAAGACCTATGTACCGTGGTCAAGAGAGTCAACGAACCAAAATGTCAGCAATCACCACGCGGTTTTCTTTTGGCAGAACCAGCGTATATACGTTTTTCGATCATGGTTTCAGAAACCCGCGTATCCCAAGCCATCTTATAAATTTTTGCGTATTTGTTTCTTTGACCGTTACATAGAATACTCCTGTGCCTTTCCAGAGGCTCGAACGCTTCGAAGGTGGGTTTGGGTAAAATATCAAAGAATTTTTGTTCTTTGAGGACCACATTCAATCCTGACCGTTTTGTTCAAGCACTTGCTCACGTAAGAAGTGATACTTGATGGGAATGTGCTTGGTCTTCGAATGCATAACAGGATTCTTTGAGATACTGATGGCACTTGTATTATCACACATAATGGAGATAGGAGTTGCACATTTGATTTGAAAATCTTACAAGGTTTGCATCATCCATAGGAGTTGAGTGCAACAAACACGCGGCAAACACATACCGGCTCAAATTGATACAAGAACAGAATTTTCTTTCTGAACAGAATTTTCTTTCTTGTCAACCAAGAACCAACTGGGCCCCAGGAATGCACCACCACTAGTGCTTTCGATCATCAACACTTCAAACCCAATCGTACCGAAATAAGCATGAAGAGTAAGATCAGCATTCTTTGGATACCATAGACCAAAGTCTTAAGTCTTGAGTTCCTTGAAGATATTTGAATATTCTTTTAACAGCCTGAAGATGAGACTCTTTTGGATTAACTTGGAATCGTCCAACAATCCCAACAGCATGCATAATGTCAGGTCTAGTCCCAGTGAGATAAAGTAAACTTCCTATCATCGATCTATACTCTAGTTGATTCACTGTGGGAGAATCATCATTAGAACTGAGACTGAATCCGGTTATCATTGGTGTACTTACAGGCTTGCATTCTTCCATGCCATACTTCTTCAGAATTTGCTTAAGATATTTTGCTTGAGATAAAAAAATACCATTTTCCGTTTGGTGCACTTGCAAGCCAAGAAAGAATGTTAGTTCCCCAAGTAAAGACATTTCAAATTCTTGCTGCATGACAAAAGAAAATTTTTGACTCAAAGATTCTTCGTTGCTCCCAAAAATGATGTCATCAACATATAAAACCACAATCAATAGTTTACCATTTTCAATTTTTGTGTACAAGTTGCTATCAGCAGACCCTTTTGAAAAACCTTGTTGATGAAGATATTTGTCAAGACGATAATACCAAGCTCTTGGAGCTTGTTTGAGACCATATAGAGCCTTTTTAAGTCTACAAACAAGATTTGCATCATTTCCCAAAATGAATCCTTCTGGTTGTTCTATATATACTTCTTCTTCTAGATCACCATTAAGAAAAACAGATTTGACATCCATTTGATAAACTTTGATTTGTTGACAACTTGAAAAAGCAAGGAACATTCTGATGGCTTCAAGTCTAGCTACGGGAGCAAAAGTTTCTTCAAAGTCTATACCTTCTTGTTGAGTATACCCTTTGCAAACCAGTCTAGCTTTGTTTCTTACAACATCCCCATTCTCATTTAGCTTGTTCTTGAAAATCCATTTAGTTCCAATGACATTTTTATCATGAGGTCTTGGAACCAAATCCCAAGTGTCATTCTTTTCAATTTGAACAAGTTCTTCATTTATGGCTTGCCTCCAACATTCATATTTGCTAGCTTCATTGAAATTGTGTGGTTCAATTGTGGATATGAGTGCCAAATGATTAGAAGATCCTACAAGAGTTCTCCTTGTTCGTACACCAGATTCCTTGTCACCCAAAATTTGAGATTCGGGATGATTCTTTTGAACATATCTGGATGGAGCTTTTTCAGATAGATCATCTTCAGGTTCTTCATTGGATCCACTGTCTATATCATTGCTATCTGATGTAGAAGGCCATATGTCGCTATCATCTTCTTTTGTTGTTTGTTTTTCTTCTTCAGGAGCTGCAGGAGACTCATCAATAACAACATCAATACATTCAACAACCTTTCGAAGCCTTTTATTGTAACATGTGAATGCTTTGCTTGACGATGAGTAACCAAGAAATATCCCTTCATCTGATCTAGGTTCAAATTTGCCAAGCTTTTCATCATTATTTTTGATAAAGCATTTACTTCCAAAAACCTTAAAATGCCTCACAGTGGGAGAATTGCCATACCAGAGTTCATATGGATTTTTGTCACTATTTACCCGAACATGAGCCTTATTGAGAATGTTAACTGCTGTATGTGCTGCTTCACTCCAGAACATGTCAGGAACATCAGAATCAGCAAGCATAGCTCTAGCCATTTGAACAATTGTTCTATTCATTCTTTTTGCTACACCATTTTGTTGTGGAGTGCCTGCTACAGAGAACTGTCTTTTAATGCCATGTTGTTCACAAAAATCAAAGAATTCATTTGATGAATATTCTCCTCCTCGATCAGATCTAAGACACTTGATTTTTAGATCTAATTCATTTTCTGCCAATGCTTTGAAGCTCTGAAATTTTTCAAGTTCTTGATCTTTGTGTTTAATGAACCCGATCCAACACATTCTAGAGTAGTCATCAATAAATAAGATATAGTATTCTTCCCCACGTAATGACTTTTTCCTCATAGGTCCACAGATATCAGTATGAATGAGTTCAAGAGGCTTACTTGATGATCCTTCTTTAGCATTAAATCGTACTCTGGTCTGCTTACCAAATTGACAAGATTTGCATATGGTACTTTCTGGAAGATTGACCTTGGGAAGATCACGAACAGCTTGAAGTTTGCTTGCTTTGTTGATTTGAGAGAAACTCAGATGCCCCAGCCTTCTATGCCATAGCCAATTTTCTGAAGACTTGCTCAAGTAACATTGATCTATGCCGTTTAGAACATACAGGTTGCTTGGATTTCTTTTTCCTTTTATAATGATTTTACCTGTGTCAAGATCACGAACCACACATTCTTTGGAACTGAAGACCACTTTTGCTCCTTGATCACACATTTGACTAACACTTAACAGGTTATGCCTTAATCCATCCACATACATGACATCTTTAGCCTTCACTTTTTCTTTTAGAAATACTGACCCTTTTCCTTTAATTACAGCGGGAGTATCATTTCCAAATGTAACTTTCTTTTCCTTTTCTAGAGCATTATAAGTATGAAGTTTGCTTTTGTCACCTGTCATGTGTCTTGAGCACCCACTATCGATGTACCATTGATTTTCTTCACCTTCTGCAAATAATGCTATCCCACAATTTTCAACTGGTGGTTCTTTCTTTTTCCATATTTTAGAGCTTGAGGGAGCATGTTCTTTTGGTTGGATCTTGTTCCTGCATTCAGATTCTTCATGGCCAAAGTTATTACAATAAGTGCATTCAACTTCACTTTGAAGAGGAGAAAAATTGTTATAGGTATTCTTATTTGGTTCAGTATCCAACCTTTTCTTTCTTGCTTCTCTTGTCATGATGGTTTTATATGCAACACATTGAATAGCTTTATGACCAAAATTGTGACAAGTGAAACATTGCCCATTGAAGTAGAAATTTCTGCGATCATGGAATCTTCTATTTGAATTTACCTGTTGGTTGAAGTGTCTTTGAAAGCTATCTCTGTTAGTGTTCCTTGAATTGAGATGGTCCTGCTTTCCCTGTAGAGATCCTTTATTCCCTTGCTGAGTGGCTGAATGATGTAAACCACCTGTAACTGCTTTTAGATAGTTTGGTGCTGAAGTTTGAGAAGATTCTTCGGTATATCCAAGACCTGTCTTTATAAGAGGAGAACGTTGTACCTTGATGATCTCATCTAAGGTTTCGGATCCTTTAGCAAATCTAAGATTCAAGGTTTTTGCTTTCTCAACTTCTTTTCTTTGACTTACCACTTCACATTCTAGTTTTTCAATATGTTTCTTTGCTTCTTCAAGTTGCTTTTCAATGGTCTCTCTGATTATCTTTTGTTCTTCTAAGCGTAGTTTGAGTTGATTATTTTCTTCAAGAAAATCGTTTTCCTCTAGAGCATCCATAAAAGTATCCTTTTCTTCTTTTTGTTCAAATGCCATGAGAAGTCTAAGATCTTCTTCACATTCTTCCTCACTATTAGATGACTCATCACTATCTTCATTAGCATAGTAACTTTTCTTAGAGCTATATCAGTTCTTATTCCTTCTTACTACTTCTTTTCTTTTATAAGGACATTTTGCAGCATAATGACCAACTTTACCACACTCAAAACATTTGAAGGGAAGCTTACCTTTGAATCTTCCGGTACCTAGTTGGAGCTTTCTCACGAAATTTGCTTCTTCTTCATCGGATACATAGCTGGATTCTTTGATAACCTCCTTTTCCTTTCCTTTTGTAGATGCCTTAAAAGCAGCTTCTCTTATTTGAGAAGGACCTCCTTGTCTCATTTCAAAGGCAGTCAGAGTACCATGTAATTGAACAATAGTAAGCGATTGCAGATCTTGCCTTTCTTCAATAGCTGAAACTTTAGAGTCAAATTTTGAAGTCAAGGATCTTCAGACCTTTTCCACCAGAGTAGTATCAGTTATGGTTTCACCCAAATTTCTCATTCGATTTACAATATCATCCAGACGAAGAAAGAAACTGGCAACAGTCTCATCACTATGCATCTTCAAATTTTCATATTCAATTCTAAGAGTTTGGAGTTTTGCACTTTTTACCTTTGTGTCTCCTTCATAGCTCAGAATGATTTTGTCCCATATTTCTTTTGTTGAATGTAGCTGCATCACTTTAGCAAATTCTGATTCAGACATGCTTCCTAGCAAGACATTTACTGCTTTGGCATTGGTTTCATACTTCTTCCTTTCTGCTGCATCAGTAGGAATACTTGCCGGGTATTGATAACCTTCTTCCACGATTGCCCATACATATGCACCAAGACTTTGCAGATATGATTTTGTACGTACCTTCCAGAATATCAGATTGCTTCCATTGAATAGAGGTGGCTTTATAGACATTACTCCTTCTTGACTTCCCATTGCAACGGATCTCCTTTAAGCGATCAAGCTTCTGCACAAGGCTCTCTGATACCAATTGTTGGGAAAAATACTGAGAGGGGGGGGGGGTGAATCAGTATTTACTGCATAATCAAATCTTTTTACTTTTTCATTCCTTAAAACCCATACGCTACTTTCCTTCAGTAAACTAGCGTATATACGTGAATCCCCTTTATGAAACTAGCGTATACACAGAGATCTAGATCTGTCATTAAATCTTCACTTATATTATTCCATCATTCATTCATCAGATGTTCAATAAACAGTAAATATGTGCAGTAAGAACAGAATAAACCATCACACAAAGCATCACACATGAACACCGGGATTTTTAGGTGGAAACCCAAATCGGGAGAAAACCACCGCTGCAGTTGCTCAGCCTTCAATATTTTATTATAGAGAAAACATCTTACAACATATGTGCTGGCGCAGACTTGACCAGCACGCAGGCACCCACCTGCGCTCGTTTACCGGCCTCTCCTGGAAGGGAGCTACGACCCCCTGACTCGTTTACCAGCCTCACCTGGAAGGGAGCTACAACCCCCCGATCTCGTTTACCAGCCTCACCTGGAAGGGAGCTACAACCCCCTGACTGAAGGCTACAACCCTCAGCACCACCTTGGACCACGTTTCATCCATTTTCACACTGGATCCAACAACTTCAATAGAACACCACTTGCAGGCCACATTTCATCATATTTTCATACTGGACCCTTTCCATACTTTTAAGCACAACCATACATCATCAACAGATACATATCAACACAGATCAGATAGCATAAACACAGCAGACCAGCTCAGATATTTCATACCCCTTGCTTCAGCAAACCCTAGTTTGCATACGCTCTTTTACTTCACTGATTTCGCGTATATACGCGCTTCCGTCCACACAAACCGGCGTATACCTCAGTGTATATTTTATTGCGCATACGCGCTTTCTCTTCGCTGAAGCTGCGTATATACGCGCTTCCTCCGCGGTGAAGTAGCGTATAGATCTTCAATCATTACAGAGCAGCATACTTCATCAGATCAGATATTCAGTTCAGATCTACCCTTTTGCTTCAGACAGATGTTCGCCTAGATGCTCGCCTCATCACGGATCTAAGCCTTCCATAATCAGATCTAGCAAATACAAGAGCAATTCAGATCTAGATCCCCTTCTTCATCATTGGTGCATCATACATTCAGATTTATCATTCAAGTGTAACCCTTTCCATTCAGATATACTTCAGAGAGAAGTATTCATTCAAGCTCAGACATCTTGCACTCACACTCCTAATTTGCACAATGAATTTCTTCTCCTTATATAGGTTTTCCTTTTTCGATACCATGAGCCCCTTTTTCAATACCATGGGCCAAAACAATACCATGAGCCCAAAACTACCTGGACGGGGTCAATTAGGTGGATCATTACCCAATACAATGGGTCAATACCATGGTGGTTACCCTTGGTTTTGCACTTTTTGAGCGCTTTTGCCCATACGCTACTTGGCACGTTATTTTCCGCGTGCATACGCGACTTCCCTTAGGCAAATCCGCGTATACAAAGAGACATACTCTTTTCATCATATTTTGAGCACATTCTGAATTCATTGCCTTCTGTACACACTGTAGAAACATCATATTTTGACTTCATCAGGTGGATTGCCATCAAGGACAACACATGTCAACAGTCATCTTCATTTAGTGGGTTGTCATCAAGGACAACACTCTGCATCATATTTCCAACACGTCCAAAACCCTAACCGTAGGAGA